>PVKH010050222.1:0-10019 GCA_004027955.1 Chaetophractus vellerosus | reverse complement strand
AACCCCTGAGGAAGGAAGCCAGGAGATGTTGCAGCAGGTGGTCGGGCAGGGTCCTGGCAGCAATCATGGGAACTGTCCACCACAGCTGCAGTGGAAATCAGGTGGGCCAAGGGCATGTTGCTCTGGGCACAAAACATGTCTGCTACAGTCACATGGACTTAAACAACCATGGAAACTCAGAGAAGGAAGACCTTTGGCAGCCCCTTGGCTCAGCCAGGGATCACTGACAGATGGGCAGCTTCTGCTGGTCTACCTCCTTTGACATGGACAAATGATATCATCAGACAGCTCATTGTTTGGCATTTCTCCATAATCTAAATTGATCTGATTTTCTTTGCAAGGATAATGATAATAATAATAATAATAATAATAATAATAATAATATTGACTGCTGATTATGTGCCCAGCACCCTACTAAGAGCTTCACGTGTACCATTTAATCTTCATAAGTAAACTATGAGGCAATTCATTATCATCTCTGTTTTCTAGATAAGGAGGGTAGCAGATCTGCCAGTGTCCTGACCATGTCCCATCAGACCTCACCATTTTACTGTGTGCTGGCAGGACTCCACAATATCTGTGTTGGCCCATGACCTTTCTCTGGCACCAGAACCCACTTTTCCTCCAGTTTGGTTGGTCAGAAGTGCCAAAAAATTAACACTCCCTAGGAACATCCTTCAATCAATGACCGAGAGAGTTGTCCGTGAAGTGAATTGGCTCTGCAGTGTGTGGTTTACACTGGCTCTCAGAGTTCCCCAGTGTGGCAAGGTTCCAATTGCCCACAGTGGTAATTTGCGTGATTACTCACTCTTCAATGGTTGCTTTCCCTTCACCATTTCAGTTCCCAATACCCTACCAGTGTTTCCTGGAATCATCTCCCAATATTTGCACTTGTATCCTGGTCTCTGGGTCTACTTGTGGGGATCTAATGAAGACAAAGACACAAAAAGATTCTGTGACATGCCTAAGATGAGATCTTGCTTTAGGGTCCCTATGCTTACCCATGACCCTTTCTGCATCCTTATCTAGGTTTTCCCACTGGAAAGAAAAACAGCCATCTTCTCCTTCCTCCATACCCAAATATTTGAACACAACCAAAGCATCTCCAATTCCTTCTACTATAACCATTACAAATATGGTTTCCATATCAATCACCCCTTCTTGAGATACCCTATCTAGCTTCAAATGTTCCACTTTAAATTAAACACACATTTTTTTCTGCTTTAAATCTCTCATAATTCCATCCATCTGTTTCTTAATCCCATGCCACTATAGGAGTAGAGGATCCAGATTATGGTACAGTAAGCATTTCAATTTGAGTCCTATTTTAATAATGACTATATTTCCCAGAACTATTTTTATGTTCAAAATAGCATCCAAACACACAAAGTATCGTTGAATTGGTTACAGTGAATTTTAATAATATGAAAATATAACAATAATTATATTAATAAGATCTTATCAATTTAGCAATATATAAATATTGAACATCTACTATGTTTTCATTATAACTAATGTAAATAGACTCCTCTTGTGCAGTTCAGTGAATTATGCCCTCATCCAGAGGTCCTGGATTTATCTCTGACACACCTCCTTCTCCATTACCTTATATGTCAGCTATAAACAAAAATTCAGACATCATAGATTAACTGTCCACAAAAAACATCCCCAGAAGTAAGTTATTTCACAGTGAAATGTGGAAAGCATATTGCTAATGAGTTTAAGATTTTTGACTGTTATTATGGAATCAATCTAGGCATGGCATAGTCAATGTAAAGTCATTGATAACTTTAGAAACATCAAAATAGATAATGAAATGAAGATTCATAATGTTACAGCAAGAGGAACCTTAGTACACATCTATTTCAATTTCATCTTTTACAGTATTTAAGACCTTATAACTAGGCAGTGACATAATCAGAAATAGAACCCAGGTTTCTTGGCTCTCAATTCCGTGCTTAGTCCACTTATCACAATCTTTTACATACACATCTTGAAATAATCCACTTTCCATCCCAAATACAAAAGAATATCCCTATATACTGAGTCACCAATTCATCCCTCATGATAGCCAACACCTAGTTTGAAATACTAAAGAGTTAAGGCTAGGCACCTTGTTGGATCTACGCAATAAAATCAATGAAAGTGACCACAGAGTTCCCAAGAGAAAGAGGGTAGCCTGAGCCTTGCTTTCCCATACCAGTCCTGGTGGTATTTGGACTGGTATTTACTTAAGCTAGCTTGAGTGGGTTTCTCTTCCCTACAACTATAAGACCCTTCCATCTTCTTGCTACTAAATTAAGCAATTTTAAAAAAATAGATGTTGGGTAATATAATAGAAAAAATAGCCATTGTAATCAATATGAAAGACTAGAATGAAGCAAAAGACTGTTTAGGCAAATACCAGCTGTGGTTGTCATATGGGAAAAAGAGTCTGAGATCCCTCTTTTACTCTTTAAGTCAGTTTTTGAGCAGTCCCTTGGCATTACAAATGTATGGGTTTTGAATGGTACCTTTTCTGCCTCCCTCCTCCTTTAGACTTGCCCCTTAAGCTCCAGACCAGAAAAAGAAAAGAGTCTAATCTGTGAATACTCGGGAGCATACTTCCTTCCCTACTAGCCACTCTTCTGATCATGAACTTACAGTCCTCCTAGGCTCTCTGCTACTCTCACCTCTTAGAAGTAAATCAGAACCATAAGTCTATTGGGCCTCTTCCAATTTCCTACTGATCTTACTCATTTCCTATATACCTAAGGCAATCAATATACTTAAATCAATAAGGCATTTTCAAAAATCTTCCCCACAATAGCGTTAAGCACAATTGTATTGGCATTATTTGTTTCCATAAAGCAGCCATCCTCCCACTTCTTCCTTGTTGATGAAAACCTTTATTATCCAACTCCCAGGGAAGGTAACCATATCTCCAGCTCACCAACCCAAAAGAAAATCCAAAGTAGTTTAAGCAATCATGATAATGCCATGCCCTTTGCCGATGACTGGTTTGGGCATGGGCATGTGACATAAATCTAGCCAATGAGATATTGGTTCTTAACATTTACTGAATGTCAACTGTGTGCCCTGTTCTGAGTGTTTTACAGAAACTCATTCTTTTAATTTTCATTATAGCAGAGCAGGTATAGCTCAGTGGCTGAGCACCTGCTTGTATGTACAAGGTCCTGGGTTCAAGCTCCAGTAACTTCTTAAAATAATAATTTTAAAAAGCTATATGAGGGGCCGGCTGTAGTCCAATTGGTAGGGTGCCGGTTTACCATATAGGAGGCCACGGGTTCGGTTTTCAGGGCCTTCTCGAGCGGGCAGACCACCTTGAGAAGGCAAGCCGCCATGGGCAGGGCAAGCTGCCACAGGCAGGGCAAGCCCCCGCGAGCAGGGCAAGCCGCCGTGAGCAGACAGGCCGCCACGCGGTGAGCTGACTCGGCAGGTTGCCGCAGCGGGGGGAGACAAGCAGACACAGAAGAAGGCAAAAATGAACACAGCAAGAACAAGCAGAAAGGGGGGGATATGTAATAAATAAAAAATAAATCTTTAAAAAATAATAATAAATAAATAAATAAAAATAAAAAGCTATATGACCTAATCTTCTCACAACTCAATAAGGTAGGGTTCAAGTTTGTCCCAATTTTATATGAGAAAAGTAAGGCTCAGAGAGGTTAAGTAACTTGAGCAGGGTCACATAGCTGGTAAGTGGTACAGTCAGGATTTGAACCCAGAACAGCTCTCTCCAGAGTCATTATGAACCTGTCATGTAGGGAAAGTCTGCTGGGGGCCTCAGGTAAAGGGCTTCCTTGGCCTTTATAATAGACCCAGAGGAAGAGATAGGCTCTTCTCCCTCTGGTTATTGTCAAGCCTACATGTGACACTTAGAAGTGCAGCAGCCATCTCACAACCAATGCAAGAGGAACCTGAGGTCCAAGCTAACACATTGAGGGTGAAAGTAGGAAAGCATGGACATGAATCAGGCTCAAAATTTATAACTCTGGAGCCACCCTACATCATGCCTTCTTTCAAAGTAAGATAATTCATTTTCTTCATGGTTTAAGCCATTTGGGATTGGATTTTCTCTTATTTGTCCCTGCAATCATCTGAACCAATACCCCAATTAACGTGTTCTTTCTCTTCAGAATCCCATTTAGCATGAGTACAAAGATAGCAAAAGAGTTTACAAATACCATAAATACTATTGCAATTCTTTCCTTCCTAGTTCCTGTAAGAATTTTTTTCCTATTCTTTTTTAGGATTGAAAAAGAGTAGGCAGGAAAAACAATGCGTTATTCTCATCTATTCGGAGCATTAAGACGTCTTATTATTGGTTTGTTTTATTCATGAAAAATCAACCTTGTAAAGAAATGGAATCACAGAAGTTAAGTTTTCTCAGTGAGTGCAAGCCTTATCAAAAGATAAAGTAGCTCTTTCCAGGCCTCTATTGTTTCACCCAGGGGTATCACTTGCAGAAGCAGTGGTAAGTCCTTCAGTTTCTCATTCCAGCACCCCTGATTGTACGGTTATCAAATGATACTCAGCCTTCTGTTCTATTATAACTTACATTGTTATGATTTTCTTTTTATAGACCATTTCAAGTCATGGTTCACAAGTCAACCATTCTCCCACAATATAATATTTCATTTTCATTGCATTTTTCTTGGTACTTTGGTTATATTTCTACATATTTTTTGAAAAACAGAAATATTATGTTTAATTCCTTTAGTAGCTATCATATAAAATAGCCATTATATAGGCCCTTGTCCATTATATTTCTGATAGTATATTACTAAATTAGTATTCAGGTGTTTTATTGTTGCTCTCTAATGAAAATTAAGGCAACTAAATCTAACAGTTTATTATATGCTATTATGAATAATTTAGCTATATTGAGGAAATTCAAAATAGTGATAAAAAGCACAGATGGTGGAAAGAGATGTGATTTATTGTCTCTGTAACACTGGGCAAATTAATACCTTTGTGCTTCAGTTTCCTCCAATATAAAATAGAGATGATGATGATGATAACAATAATACCTACCTTTTAGGATAATTGGGAGGATTAAATGAACCAGTACTGTAAAGCATGTCTTATCTTCCAAATATGCTTGAGCTTCCTTTTCTTGGTCACACCCTTGCCTTGCATCTTGAAGTGTGTGGCAGTTTGATATTATTTATGAACTCCAAAAAGAGATAGTGATTATGTTTGTAAACTGATCTGTTCCTCTGAGCGTGATACCCTTTGACTGTATTAAATTCAAAGGTTTTACGTTTAGTTGATTATGTTAAGATTAGGGCTTTGATTCGTCATTGGGGTGTGCAGGCTTGAGTCCTCACCCCCGTGGTGGGCTATATAAATGGACACTCACTCAAAGAGAACACAGAATAAGATACACACATGAAGAGAGAGCTCCACATCATGGAAGAGTAGAGGACTTTGATCTTGCGGCCCCAGGAAGAGAGATGAGCCATTCAGCTGATAGTTTACAGCTGACCTTGTAAAGAGAACAGAGCAGCTGAGCCTGGAAACAAGCCCTCCAGCCTACAGCTGAGATGGGAAGAAGCTGGGCCCAAGAAGCCTTAAGAGGAGGAGGAAGGCTGAACCCTCACAGATCTAGCCATCTTGCTCTAACACGTGGCAACTGACTTTGGGTGAGAAATCAACCTTGAGTTGGGCCTTCTATCCCAAATAAATACCCTTTATAAAAGCCAACAGATTTCTGGTACTTTGCATCAGCAAACCCTTGACTGACTAATACAAAGTGTTTCCTATTCTACACTGCTTCTCCACTTCCAGGTAGTGACAACTGAAGAACTGCACAGAGTTAGTGATCCAAAACTCTATGTTTAGAATCTCTGAGCACCACAGATACCCAGGGGCAGATCCCAAAAGTCACCTTTTTTCTCTCTTGAGCAACTACTGTGAACCAGGCACTTTCACAAAATACTTTCCATTAATTCTCACCAAAAAATCTTATGACTTATAGGATTCAGATAAAGGAAAGGAAGATTAAAACAAATGAAGTGGTTTGTCCAAAACTACCAGGCAAAGATAGGAAAAATAATGACCCCTTATTGAGCATTTGTTATGTATGAGTCTAGCCCTGTCCTAAGTGCTATATGTGAATTAATTTCTTTAATTCTCTTAACCAGCCAGTGAAGGAAGTATTCACTTAAAACAAATACTTTCCAAATACCCATGCCTGCCATCTTACAGAAGAAAAACTGGCAGCTTCAAAAGCTAAGTAAATTCAGGTTCACCCAATTAGAAAGTGACAGGTATTAATTTAACCTAATTCTGTCTAATTCCAAAATCTTTGTGTTGTAGCCCCACTCCTATACTGCAGGGATTTGAACTCTGGCCTCCTAACTCCTGGGCCCATTCCACAATACCTAATCGGCGATCAAATACTCTGAAATTTTATTCCATCCCACTTGTTCTGTGAGGCATTCTCCAAGTAGTTGATGATTGGCCCAGCTGTCCAAAACAAAGTTGGAAACGTATCAGATAATATTTAGCAAATCAGCAACTCCACTTCATCCTTTTGAGATTGGGGAGGCAAAGCTAGCTGATCACTATCCAGCTTTTAAAAGGGGGGAGGGTGGGCTCATTGAGGGGCTAGATTATCAACATTTATCACATTTCTGCTCTGCCCGGAAGTCACAAATGAAATGTTAATACGTTGATTACACCAATTTGTGTTAACATTTTACCCAGGCTACGTTTTGTTAGCTGGCCTGTGTTTTAGAAATAATACGGCCAAGAGCTCTGCTATAAATCATTAAAACATTTTATTCACTGCCAGCCCCATATCAGAGCTTGGAAGAAAAGAGCTTTTAAAATTGTTGACTGCTTTGACATCACCCCCAGAGGAAGCCTTCTATCCCTCTTTATCTTTCCGGTGTAGCCTTGCTCTTGTAGCCTCCCACTCAGAAATCAACTGGGGCACTATCTGTGGGAATATGCACTTCAAAGGAAGTCACGTGAGGGTTTTTCCTTACCTGTGTCCACACTGCTGGAGGCTGAGAAGACGCGGGGTATAAGAGCAGGTACAGAAAGACATTGCATTTCTCCTTTTTATTATTTATTTATTTATTTATGTTTGGCTAAGTACCTAGATTTTAAACATGGCAACGGGTCAAAATATTACCAAATCCTTTCCCCAAATGCATTGATTTTTATGCAAGGAGTGAGGTGTCAGAAAGTAGAACCAGATATCTGAACTGTTGCACTAACTCCATAGCTTTACAGGCCTGGACCCCTTGGCATCATGTTTTAGGGAAGCATATGTGAACTGAGCAACACAAACTATACAAACTACCCATCAAGGTAAAACGAGGGGCTGATAACCCAGTGACCAAGGTGTTTCAGGTGAACCAATGAGTGGTTAAAATTAACAACTAAAGAAAATTATGTGATAAGGTTTACAGTTTTCTTTCACTTGGATGATAAAGATGAACAAACTAAACAACAACAACAACAACAAACCACTGTCATTTACAAAGTTCACGTGTGTGAGAGAGAAGGCAAGATGTCAATTTTTAAGGCTTTTCATACAAATGACGATATCAAAGTCTTCCTAATTCTGAGCCCCAACTTTCTCTTTGTGAAACAAGTTTTTGATAGACTAAGGCTCCTTTTAGGTAATAAACAAAAGCAAAACAAAACCAAAAAAAAAACCCACTTGCTGCTTCGCCTGCGTTCCATGCTCTTTACAGGTGTGCCTATTAGGGCACTGATTTCATCACAGTGTTCTGTAATGAGCAGGGGCAATTTCTGTCTTCTATCATTAGATATTAAGGCCAGTATTGACTCAGTATTTGGTTTACAGTTGAAATATAGTAAAATGTTTGTTAAATCGAGATGGAATCTACAAATCTATTCATTTGAAAGTCTCAGTCAACTGTGAATGCTATTGCTATAAGAAAGTTTTCAAAATCATCCTAATTCTAGAAACTCCTAGGAAGTAATCAGCCAACTATTACTAAAAGCTGTGTTTTAATAATACTTGGGATAAGGCCCTTGGTGGGCTCATCCAGCATTTGTGACTAGAATTACAAGATGTGTACAATCTTAGTCTACCTAGATGACTGGATTAGAAAGAGAAGTGATTTTTCTATGGAATTTTGGAAGCCCATTCCCAGCCCTTTCCCCAGTATTATTCTTATATTTCTTACCCCATCAAAACTACACAAACCCCAAGCAGCCCTAAGTCATTGTTCCTCAGTGCATTCCACAGAGCTCTGGATCTGTACCATCTCAGGAGCTTATAAGTGCAGTTCCTGAACTCGTCTCCAGATGAGGAACCCGGGAAGCTGCATTTTTAATAAGCTCAGCCTGTGATTCTGATGCACACTCAAGTGTGAGAACTACTGCTCAGGATCCAAGAATTGAAGGACAAACGTGAGGGGACCGTGAGGAATCTGTTGAAGCAATTAACTGGGCTGAAGCCCCATTCGTTTACAAGGTTACTTTGAACCCAAAACCCAAGAGAAGCACCCTGCTTTCTGAAAACTCTAATCTATGCTCTGACTCATGGGTCTATCACAATTTGTGATTATGTAACCTTCTGGTTTCACTTGGCCTTCTTTCTCTGTAAACTGAATAGGCTCCTTCCATGTCCATGATGGTTAACATACATTTTATATTTAAAAAAATAACATTCCCTCACCTCTCACCTCCCTTCCCCATTCCCTTGCTACTATACCAAACCGTGTACCTTTGCTTTTCCTAGAAAGAGGGGAGACACCTCAAAGGCTGTCCAGTTACAACCCTGTAACTCAGTCATCTGTTCAAGGGTGGGGTGACTTCCTCTGAACCAGTAACAAAAAAAAAAAAAAAAAAAACTCATTTTACTGGAGAATGGAAATGCCATTCCATTGATGTTATGGAAAAGATGGGTGTTTTAAAAGATTTTTGAGTGACCACAAAAATACTGAGTTATTAGTTTGGCAAAAGTAAGTTTTGGTGAAAACAAAAATATTTTGAAAATACATAAATCAATAATGGTGCCATTTAGGTACAGTGGATTCTTGCCCTGGACAGTAACCTTGTTCTGAAGAGGGAGAACATAAGTATTCTCAGAGAATTGAGAAAGAGTCTCATGGGAAGACCTTCCTAGTAGAAATCCCCCACTGTGGAATGCTCAGCCGTCTCCTGCAGAGGCCTTCTCCTGCGATGGGTGAGCATATTCTGAGGTACAGATAAAAGAGGCTTAAAGGAGGTAGAATTTTTTTGAGCTATATGATTAGAAATAAGGTACTATTACAGAGTAAATGCTTTTAAAAAGTGAATGTGGGGCCGGCCGTATAGCCCAGTGGATAGGGCGCCGGTAAACCACATGGGAGGCCCCGGGTTCGGTTCCCGGGGACCTCTCCTAGCGGGCAGACCGCCTTGAGAAGAGCAAGCCACCATGGGAAGGTAGAGCCACCGTGGCCAGGGCAAAAAAAAAGCTGCCACCGACAGGGCAAAGCCGCCACGGGCAGGGCAGGTCGCCCACCAACGGAGCGCAGCCAGCCACCCGCAAACTGAAGCGGAGCCTGCCGTGAATAAAAAGTGAATGAATGAAAGGCAAAATGTTTCTTTTGAAAGAAGAGACAGAAAGAACAAAACATGTTTACAGGGAAGGAACTAAGAAAGAATGGAGATAGGGAGGAAGGAGTCCCTAATCCTATTAATTTGAGGATATTATTGTGAAAGAGAAAGATAAATGAGGGAAAGATCGGATTTCAAGAAAGAATATGATATAATAGGAGAGTGTTAAGAGAGGAAGTGTCTGTTCATTTCTCTATTTCTAGTGGGTTGGAGAGCAGCCTTGGAGGAGGGGCTAGAAGAAGCAGCTTTGCCAAGGGTATGTTGTTCTTTTTCAATTTTGCCTTTCAACCGCCAGATAACAGCCACATTAATGAAGGAATTTACCAAACGTAATCACGTGACTCCCCCCTCTCCACACAGAATGGAATGAGTATCTTCTTTCCAAGAAAGATAGGGATCCTCCAATCTGTTCAGGGCTTGCTCAGATT
>PVKH010050221.1:0-10040 GCA_004027955.1 Chaetophractus vellerosus | reverse complement strand
GGGACTAGCCTCTCTGAAATGAATATGCTGCCAGGAGAGTTTGTCAGAAGAGGTTTACTGTAAGTTTCTGAAATACAATGAGACAACCCTATTTAAACACGACAGGTATCCTGCAAGGGAAGGCTCAGGAAACCTTTGCTTGAATCAAAGTCCCATTTAGGCAATGCAGTCTTCTTCAGTCACTGTTTATCATTCACAGAAATAAAAGTGGGCATATAGAGGAGGGAATTCGTTTAAAGCTCTTCTCTTCTGCCAGAAATATTACTTAAATATGCATACTTTTTAAAGATAGGTAAACTAACATTTAGTTTAAAGCTAAAATCTTATTTCATATACTTATATCATTTGTTAATAAATCAAGCTGGAATATGAGCCCAGGTCTCACTCCAAGTAGTTTACACTACATGACAGGATAATAATCTAAACCTTGGTATGGCTAAGACTAATAGAATAAGTAAGTCACACTTACAGGAGATGTGTATTTCTTTCTCAGCTCAACTGCTTACTAGTTCTGTGACCCTAAGACAGCTAAACCTAGCTGTTTCTCTCATCTATTAAGTAAAAAAGGAATGGTTCCAAAAACTTTCAGCTGCAAAACTATCCTACACAATAATCCCAAAATCACCTCAAAAGGAGATTCTTTTACAACTCCCAAAATGCCAGTCCAAATTTTATATAATTCATCCCAATAAAAAAAGATCAGCTTTCTTTAATTAATCCCAAAGACATTTTAACAGCATTGTTCAAAGCAACGCAGAATAGTTTTCCAGCTCTTTCCCAACAGATGTGATCAATAGTAAAAGGATAGCAGTGAGACAAGACACTTCTCAAATGCATTCATTATCCCAAATGTGACCTGTGTCCCAGGAGGAGCAGAGGACTACCTGATACCCCTTAAATGACAAGCAACTGATCTTAAGAGTGATTTTCAGAAACTTTTGTTCTAATATAATGGAATATTTCCCCAGGCTTTATTATCATTTAATAGTGAAAAATATGATGATGTGTCAGAAGAAATCACAAAACCCTTCTTATACTTAGCTAGATGCCCACTGAAGGTTGCTTTTCACCATGTTGGCAGCAGTTTTCTTTCTTCACTTTCTGTATTTGCTGTCCATTGCATTTGGACCATGGGCTCCAACAAACCTTAGTGCCAAGTGCCCTTCTCGGCTAGTTCTGTGACCGTAGGCAAGTTGCTTCCTATCCAGGATATGGGGCTAATAAAAGACCTACTGAGAGGTATTGCATGAGATGAAGTTTATGCATATAAAAGACTTGGCCTAGACCAGATACTGCACGCTCATCGAATCTGCTTCTTTGTTCTTTCTTTTCGGGTGAGAGAGTCAAGTGGAAATGCATTGGTTTCCAAGTTTTATCTCGTTCTTTCCATCAGACTCAGCAACTCATTTCCCTACTTTCAGATGTTATTTTCATTTGCAAGATGGAATATGAAATTCTCCTTGATAGTTGTTCTGAGGATTAGAATTGAAATATAGATATTGAGTTTTAGTATGTAGTGGCAAAAAAAAAAAGTAGCTCTTATCATTAGATGTGGTAGCATCTTGAGGCTACAAGCCTAGAAGTTCCCCCTACAGAGAAACTTCACAAGGCAAATCAGTACAGCGTTCACTTTTAAATATCACAACAAAGGAGCACACGGGGCTGGCTGCATGGCACCAGTCTTCAGAACAATTAAGCATATTGCTAGATCAGGGTAAACTACATTTCTGAATGTATCTAAACGTAATGAATAACATCTGCATCTTCAAGGGAACAATTTATACTGTTCCATAAAACACACCATGCTAGTGAATAGATTCTCTTTCTCTCCTGATGTAATATTTCTTTATTATTTGGTAAACCTTTCTTTTTCAGACTCATGCCAGCACTGGTAGGAATTTTAGCCTTCCCATTGTCTAAGTACTTCCTTTCACCAAGGAAGAGCCTGAGAGGCTGAGAGCAGGTTATTTCTCCTGGTTTCCCAGGGAGAATGCAGCAGAACTGGGCTCAGAATTCAGGAGGGGCGACTGAGAATATTCTGCCCACTATATCGCGCGCTTTACTGAAAACCAGAATCTCAAGTCTGGAGGGGACCCAAGAACCTGCCAGGTGCTTTCTTCTAGTCAATGCATGAAGCTTTTCTGGATTATCTCCAAAGGGTGGCCATTTAGCCTTTTCTTATCTAGCTTCAGTGCTCAGAAATACATTACTTCTGAGAGCTAGACTTCTAATAAAAAGAAAAATGAGTGTGTATTGGGATTCACAATGTGGATGGGGCAGGAATAATCATTTGGGCTCTTCAGAAACCACTTCCAATGTCCAGGTTCTAATTTCCTACCGGAGGCTTTCTTCACCTTTGGGATGGTGGCAGGGGCGGGGGTGGTATCATTGTTTTGGATCCTTAGTGAGCTCACTTTATATTTGCTTGTTATAAGTAGATGTGCTAAGGAATCCTAAAGAAGAATGATTTTTAGGAAAGCAACATTTCTAAAATAGGTGAAGCCCTTAAAACTGTATTAAAAAAAAGGAGGATCAAAACATGTAAGTGCATTATAAATTCAAACAAAGTTTTGTAAGTTTAAGAATATTAAAATGCCTTCAGTGGCGTTTGGTTTGGTGTTTGAATTATTATCTTCATCATATTTCAATTAGAGTCATTGATAATCTAATATGGACCTGGCACTCTGCTAGGGGCTTTATAAATGGTATCTCATTTAAATTATTTCTCTCATCAAAAAGTAGAAGAAAAATATTTTTTAATTGTCCTCAAATATAGGGAAGATAAAGTAAGCTAATGTTTCTCAACTTTAGCGTGCATCAGCATCACCTGGAGGGTTGTTAAACTCAGGCTGAGGCCTCCATACCCAGAGTTTTCCATTTACCGGGTTTTGGGTGGGGCCAGGGCATTTGCAATTTTAACAGGTTTCCCGGTGATGATGCCTGGGGTTCCAATTCCCGAAACACCACAATAAACTGTAAGCTCTGAACTCTTTTTAAATGAGTAAGAGCTGTTTATCTAAGTCCACATTACCAGTTAGGCAATGCTGAGCAAAATTATTTAATTCCTCAGAGTCTTACTTTCTTCATCTATAAAATAAGAATAATAGTTCACATTGGATTTGTCCTAGATGGTTACTAGGAAGAGTCAATATCTCCAAGATAAATTTAGTAAATATTTATCTCCCCCTCCCTCCTCTGAATCCAGAAAAGAAATGTAAGCTAACATGTATAAATGGTAAGAGGTCTTCTTTAATATTCTGGAAGTATGAGTAGTGTAAAAAGCAAGGACTTGGAATAGTATTTAAATTCAAATACCAATTCTACCTTGATTATCTTGTCCGTATTATCACTGTCAATAAGCTTTGAATAGGGAGTAATTTAGTTCTTTTGCTAGTTTCAGCCATCCGGGCCTCTATACCTAAGTGCCCCAGAAGCATCACAAACTTAATGGAAACTAACCTCATTGCCTTTCTCTCTTTGCCCCCTGTTTTTCCAAAATGTTTAGTAGGTTGTAACAAAATCCATTCAGTTACCTAATCTAGATATCTTGAAGTGATCATTAACTTATCTCCATGTACATGTACAATTGAGCCCTTAAATTTTCCTTCTAAATATTTTTTAAACAATTTTTATCCCTTCCAGGCCTGAGTTCAACTTTTCTCAATCTCTCACTAGGACCATTGCGAGAACCACTGGAGTTAAGAGTTGTGATTGTTGGAGGGTAGCCCAACATCTAAAGCCCTTTTGTACTTAGAGAATCTTCCCACTCTTAAGCCAATTCTCTCCAGAGAAACTCTTCCCCACCTTCTCTTACTGATAGTCCCAGGATCTACCAGTTAGATGCAGTCACTTATCAGGAGCCAGGGACACCAGGAAGCAGGGACGGTGCCAGGCTAACTCTGGTGAAGACAGTGGGGGTGGTGACCTCCACCCATTCCTAAAGGGAACCTTGACTGTGGTGCTAGTGGAAAATCCCATGCCTGTCGACATAGGCGGTGGTGTGTTCCCAGGCATAATTCTTCCATGAGAATAGTGTGGACAGCTGTCTAGTTCGCCCAGGACTGAGGGGCCTCCTGGGACATGGTGTTGCCGGATTTTCTCCAGGTTATTGGCTATGTTACAGAAAAAGGATTTAAGAACCTGCTAGTTTAGTTAGGCCAGTGGTTTATTAAGAAAATGAGAGAAGAGAAAGAAAATAACAGATGACGAGTCCCAGGTATACCTGCAGGCTGGTCCAGGCTGCTGTTTTGATTGGTTCTCCCACCCGTTAATTCCCCCAGGGGACCAAATGGCAAGCTCCCTTGAGAATATCCAGGGCTTTTCCTTGATCCTGGACAAAATCCCATTCCAAATGGGGAATTCTCACTAAGTTCTTTCAGCAGCCATCTTGTGGGGTCTCTCCCTCTGGGACTCTCAGTTTTAAAAGAGGGACAGTCCTGGCAAACCCTACATGAAAGTGGGTTGGATAGCGGGGTCGTGTATGGGGATCCTTTGTTCCTGGCTGCAGGGGCTCTAAGCCTTGCCCTCTGAACCTTCCAGAAATATGAAGATTCTTTAGTATCCTTTAATAACTACCTTTTCTGCTTAAGTATACCTGGTAGTTTATGTTGTTTGCCAGTAGGAACTCTGACCAGCATGATGCCCTACTTGGTCTCCCAGTCTCTGACCTCACTCAGCTGAAGTCCTTCCTGCCAGCTGCAGTCTGAATGCTATCTACAGCACACACCTTCATCCAGGTTGCCCCTGGGCCTAGACTTATTGTCTGACCTCTCTTCCCCTTCAGAGCCCCACCCACTGTTACAGAAATCCGATCCCGAAAAAACCCAAACAGCACTCTGAGGAGTGGACGAACAGTTTTATTAAGCGTGCGGGCCCAGATAAAGTCAGTTTCAAAAAAATCAGTTCTGGGGCCCCGAAGCCTTGATTTTCATCAGCTTATATAGGGCTTTTACATAGGTACATTTTTAAGCAAGTGGGCGATCAAGATTTATAAAAGCAAGCATCAAGATTCACAAAAGAGAGCAGTCTGCATAATAGACGGGGGTGGGGGTGGGGGTGGGGTCTCCTGTCTGGTCAGGACTATGCAGGGTTCTGCCTACCGGAATGCAGGCTTCAGTTGTGCATATTGAGGCACAAGTGGACATTCCTTATCACCACCTTGCACAGCTTTGCACAAGTGAAGATGTTTGGATGTGACTTGCCCTGACAGCAGTGTCCCTGAGCGAGGGATGCCCCTCCTTTGTGTAGGTCTTACGTCTTGTTGGTTAAGGCTTGGTAAGATTTTCTATTAAAAGGTGGAAACTGTTATCACCAATGCTTTTGCTCGAGTTGATTCACAGAATGTTTGCCCTTAGTTTTATTAGTTATGCTTGCATACCTATTAAAACTTGAAAAATTTTGATCACAGCAATTTTAGAAGATTTTCTTATATTTACATCCAGACTCCCACTCCATCCAGCACAGCAAGCATGTGCAGCATCTTAGCAGCAAATAAATAAATAACTATATAAAACAACGCTCATCGGGACGTTGCACTGTAAACAGCAGGTTCACTTAGCAACTCATTCCTTGCAGGGTGCATTCCTTCACTGAAGACAGTCAATGGAAGAAAAAAAGAGATTAGAGTCTATTTGAAACAAAATGGAGAATGAACTAAATAAGTGAAAACAAGAGGAAGAATGGGACACAGGGAGTCAAGTAATTCTTCAATTATAAAACATGCCCAAACAGCTTTCAGCACTGTAGCTGAGGAATATTGGTGTCACAATGCACCCCAGTGTTTTGAGTAGTTTTATAGCATTATCATTTGGAACATGGTGACTCCATATTCACACATACAGCGCATACATTTCTAGGCCCAAGCTGACAATAAATTGATCAATAGCAATATTTCTGAAACCACCAGGTCTTCCTTTGTGATTTGTTTCTCCAACTTAATGAGTTTGATATGTGGTTTCTTGGTTACCAACTGGGTATCCATACCATTACTTGCTGAAATGGATATATCTCTGTTGGACATAGGGTATTTGTGATAGATGTGCAGCCCTTAAATATCATCTCTCCTTAGAGGAGCTTTCTGATTCTTCTTAGGAAAAGTGCAATATTGTGGAAAGAAACCCTACTTTTGAGTCAAATCAACTTGGATTCAGGTTGTGGATCTATGACCTATAGGCTATGTACTTGGACAGCTTCCTTACTTTCTATGAGCTTCAGTTTTCCCATCTAGAGATTGTTGATTATAAAGAAATTTCAATACAAGTATGACATCTAGGTAAATCTTACACAGTGGTACAGAACCTATAGTATATACGTAATGGATATTTTTCCAGCATCCCTGAGAGATAAAGAATAAGTCAATGATTAAAAGGGGAGCTACAGGTCAATTGGATTCTTTTGTTCATCCTTTCGTTCAGCCATCTACTGTGGTCAAACAATTGGGGGTATAGAGATGAGGAAGACCAAGCCTCTGCCCTCAGCAGGAAGAATCCAGTGGAAGAATTAGACAATTGCACTGCCCAAGGATAAGACGTGGAATGTGCTAGCAGAACACAATAGGAGCCGGCTGAGTCTCTCTGGGAGCCAGGGGAGTCTTAATGATCAAGGGTGGGTTACACAGGTGGTGGTGGAGGTGGTGTTGGTGGTGATAGTGGAGGGGGAGGAGGAAGAGGAGGATCAGGAACTTAAAGGCAGAACAGTAGGAGAAAGGCATTCTGGGAAGGAGGAGGAACTTGTGCCCAGGTCCAGTGGCTTGAAAGTTCCAGCTGGTCTGAAGAAAGGGCATATGAGGGAGAAGTGGCAGGAAACGAGGTGGAAGAGAGAGCTTAGGGCCCCATAAAACACATTAGACATGTGAAACTTGAGTGATATTTCCTTGTTTTTGGCCCAGGAACCTTTTCTTTCTTCCTTTCGGAAACATTTCCACATACTTGCCACACATGTGATCTAAAGGAGAGCTGCCCTCTTCTGAATCAGCCCACAATGACTACAACTGTGATTTGCTCGAGGTAAAGGATTGCAAATGGTCTAAGTCTGGTCAATAAAACCCTTGAAATGTAATATAAGGACATGGTTAATAACATGTAGCAGTGGTTAGGGATGCAGGAGCCCAAGTATTAGCTATTTGACTTTGCGCAAGCCATTTAGCCTCTGTGTGCCTCAGTGTACATCTCTGTAAAATGGGGATAGAATAGTATGTATCTCCTGAGATGGTGATAAGCATTAAATGAGTGCACCTGTGTAAAAAAAGTAAACCCATGCAAGACACTTAATTAGGACTATATAAGAGTTTACTGTTACTGTTTCCTGGGATGTTTGTTATTTGTAATTAAAGAAAGAAGGAAAAAGCCTCCTTCTTTCCACTTCTGGAGCTGTGTTCCAGGTCCTGCTGGGGACCAGGTCCACTTGTCCTTAGGAAGATGGCAGTTTCAGTAGGACAGACTGAAGGATATACCCAACAAGAATTATGGACAGCCAATGGACAGACTGAAAGATATACCCAACAAGAGTTATGGACAGTCGATGGACAGACTGAAGGATATACCCAACAGGAGTTATGGACAGTCGATGCCAACAAGAATTATAGACAGTTGATCACAAGAAGTAGACCTGGAGGCTACCAGCCTCCATTTCTAGAAGCCAAAGTCACTGAGCCACACTCTTTTCCACCTTTTGATACATAGTTATTCAGCAATTCTTTTTGCTGGGTGGACTGTCCAGTAATTCTTACAATAAACATCCCTCTTTTGGGGACTGAAGGAATTCTACTTAAATCAGTGCCACTTGTCACCGAGGGTTTTGCTGACATAGGTAGTAATACATGGGTAGTGCAGTGGATACAGAGGTACCTCGCATCATCACAAATATGTTTTAGGAATTTTACTCTGGAAGCAGGGTCCAGGCACAAGAAGACAAGACAGAAAGCTACTGTGGTGGCCCAGGCTATGGGTGATGAGGGGCTGGCCTGCTGTGGTGGCAGTGAGGACAGGAAGGTAGGGACGTGTCAGAGGTAAAAGGAACCGAATGTGACAAATGTCTCCCAGAGGGTCTCTGGGAGAAGAGGCCGTGGGTGGCAGTGACTGCTTCCCTAGGACAGAGGAGGAGCTCTGTGCTGGGTTTTGGCAAGAATAGGGCCCTTATAGCCCGATCGTGGTGAATCTTCTTCTTGATGCTCAGGCTGCATGCATTCCTGTGGTCATCCAGCATATCCAGTGACCTGGCAAATAGCTCTAAAGTGCAGCATCCCAGAAGCCAAGTGGCAAGAGCAGTCGGCCCTGGGTTCTGGCAACAGGGGTGCTTTGTCTGCAGAGAATTGTAAATCAATAATAAAATCAACGAAAGTCAAGTCTGCTTTTTATTATTGCCATGTGCTGGTAATTCTAAACAATCTCAGTGATAAGGTACTCTTCCTTGTTGGGCAGACCATCCTCACAATTTCACCCAGCAACTGTCCTTTTAATAATTCCCTCCTACATAAAACAGTACATTCTGTTCACTGCCACTAAGAAACTTCATCAATGGAGAGGAAGGGGTGATGGCAATTCTTAGTTGTCGATTTTGAGCAGAAGGGAAAATTATTATTATAATATTAGCTAGTTGGGAGAAGTTGGTTTAGAATAATGATGATGAGTGTAGCTTGGGACGTGTTAAATTTGAGGTACTTCTGAGCTACACAGAGAGAAATGTGTGTGTGGAGATTAGGAGAGATCCGTTCTGCATCATTACTAGAGAATTTGGTAGTAGATTCATCATGTTAGCAGAAGGTTCCAGTTTTTGCATGAATATAGACTCTGTACTGTACATTTTACTATGTCCCTTTACAATGTTTAAATATTTATAATTTCATATGATAAAGATATATCTTTTCATTTCATTTCGTTTTTTTTCCTTTTCCTTTCCTCCCTCCCTTCCTTCTTTCCTTCTTTTTTTCATTTGGCAAAACTAAAGAAAGCTGGATAGAGATGCCTTGCCCAAAGTCACCTAGCAAGGACAGGGAAATTCCAGACCTAGAGCAAGATCTGCTTGACTCCATGGCTTGTGCCCAAAGGGAGACAGTCTGAGGTCCAGGTCTCTAAGGAAAGGCTGAGTTTTGAAATGAAGAGTAGAGAAAAAAGAGTAGCAATCTAGGCCAAAACATTGGCTTGGGTAAAGATACTGATGATGGGAATATGCTTGGAAGAGTGAGGGAATCAGCCTGCTCTGAAGTAAAATTCATGCGTTTATTCAACGTTTACTGAATAACTCTTATGTGTGTACTAGTTTAGGTCCAGTCTCTGCTTGCAAAGGTGACAAAACTTGATTTCTGCCTGGAAGGGATCATGGTGTGTTGGTAGAAACAGACGCTTTAAAGAGTCCACTACAGTAGCGTGTGGTGAGAGTTATAGCAGGGATTGTTTCTAAGTGCTGTGGGAACACCAGCAGAGGGCTACCTAAAGTTTGGGAGAGGAGGCACTCCTCGCTGAGTTTGGATGCCCAGGAGTGTTTAAGACCCTGGGCAGGGTTGCAGAAGAAGCACTGCAGGGAACAGAAGATGAAAGGCAAAAAGCCCTGAAGGAAGAAGCACAGCAGGGTGTGATGGGAACTGGAATGTGAAATGCAAAGTAAAGATAGCCAGAAAGGTTAATGCTTAAAAACCAAGGAAGGGAAACTTGCATTTATGGAGCAGTTAATAGGTACTTGCCAGAGACAAGTTCTCCAGTCTGTTTTAAGTACTAATATGAGTTAACACATTCTGCACACTCAGTACTTGTAGTTTTGTATCCAGAACCTTTCCCTAAGTATGCCTACATCAATTGATTCCTTTATCATGGGATATTTCTGTGAAGTACTTTTCAATGGCTGAATTATATTTCATTGAATGAGTGGATTTTTGTTAGCACAGCAACCATGTAACGAGTTCTTACTATATGCCAGGTATGATTCTAAGTGATTCTTGCAAATTTGCTCCTTTGATGTTCACAATAGACGTATCATTCCCATTTAATAGACTAGGAGGCTTTGACACAGAAGTGAAGGCATGCGCCCATGGTCACGTAGGTAAAGGT
>PVKH010050220.1:0-10027 GCA_004027955.1 Chaetophractus vellerosus | reverse complement strand
TGCCAATTTGCGTAGAGGATTGGGTGTGGCCGACAAATCTGTCTTGATCCCCAGATCACTCAGAGAGGCTGATATAATTTTGTACAGTTCATTTTCTTCTGGAAACCAACCAGAGAGGGAAGAGGTCTTGCTGAGGAGCTACAAAACACTTGGCTGAATTATAAATGAGATTCCACCCTGGATTTGTGGTGACCAGCAACCTTTTCCAATTTATAGCTCATGTATCTCTTAATGTAATCTCTTAAATTTGAGCATGTGACCCCAAAGGGAGTTATCATTTCTTCAAATCCGTGGAATTGCAGTATATGAACCTTAGCATCATACTGGCCCAACCCTCTAGTGTTACCCCTGGGGGAGTTAAAACTCCAGCAGTTTGTTAGTGTTTAAAATGCAAGTGAATATGCATGCACACATCTTATTTTCTGAATCCTAAGAGAGTGCTTTGCCTATGACACAAAGATGCTTCCAAGCTGACGAATGAATGGAAGGAAGTGAAAATATTTCTCATCCGTTGTGTATTAGTCAGGATAGGCTGGGTGCGGCTGTGGTAACAAAACCCCCCAAATTCCAGTGGCTTAACATCACAAAGCTTGATTTTTCAATCATCTCCAAAGTGAGTAGCAGAGAACTCTGCTCTTTCATTGTTATTCGAGAACCTAGGTTGATGGAGGCTCCACTCTCCGAAGTTCAGTGCTGGACACAGCCTTGGGATCTCACACCTTCTTTGTGGTCATCCATCCTTTCTGCCCTCATCCCACTAGAAAGCTCTGCACCTGGGTCCTAATTCCAAGTGATCTAGGTAAGCATCTTGGTGCTCTGTCTACTGAGGAGGAAAGAAGAAACTGATGTTGATGAGCACCGATAAAGTCTACCACATTTAACAAGCATTTTTGGGCACCAACTCAGGGCTATATATGGTACTAATTGCTGGGACTAATAACAGTAGTTTCTAGATGGAGGCTGCATAATTTATAGGGAGCAAGGGAGTGTGGAAGGGGGAAGGAGTTAGATGAAGGACAACATGGCAAATGAGAATATTACTAGAGTTCTAGAGACTTCAGATATGATTGGGGAAAATTGAGAAAGGTTCGCAAAACAGGCAATATTTGAGCTGGGTCTTGAATAAAAGAATAGCATATTGTCCTTATGAACACATTGTTGTTTCATTCTAAATAATTCCTTTGCCTTTGTGAATAGTCTACTGAGGTTTGTTTTAATCCTGTAAGCTTCTTGACAAAGGTCCAATGTTCTTTGCTTTTTCAGCCCAAGAAATATACCTGAACTTCTGAAGAATCAAGTAAGTAATACATGAGCACAATTGTCTCATCAGTGTGAGCTGGAATTATGTGGCCCAGAAGGAATCTGGCACGAGACCAGGAGATGCAAACGAAACGTGACTCAGGTGGTCATATTTTATAGAGAAAATCAGAACCTGATGACTTAAAGGAATTTTGTGTTTTCTTTGCTTGAAAAGGCCATCTGGGAGATGTTTAGCTGCCATAATTGTGGAAATTCTGGGCTATTCCAGAAGTGTGTAGCAACATTGGAACAGACTAGTTTAAATAAAAATGAAACCAGAAAATCTAAGATGTATTGTCGCTGAAGCAATCGGTGCAGTTGGT
Organism: Chaetophractus vellerosus; assembly: GCA_004027955.1. NCBI lineage: Eukaryota > Metazoa > Chordata > Mammalia > Cingulata > Chlamyphoridae > Chaetophractus > Chaetophractus vellerosus. The sequence goes on along the minus strand of PVKH010050220.1, from coordinate 8,405 downwards.
GATTTGTACAGCACCCATTTCCAGAAGATCCTTTCCTTTTCAGGACAGGTAACACAGCTAACCAGTTTTTGTTGCTTCAGTTTTCCCTACTTCCAGGAATGAGTAAAATTCCTTCCTTCTGCTGTCTCAGGGAGAATCTCCACCCAAATTCAGATAAGGGTAATGATTTCAACCATGATGATTATCACAACTTATAAGAATGTGTGATGTGCCAGATGTAATTCTAGGCGTGTACTGAGTCATACTCCAAATCTATGTCATAGAACCTATGTCATAAGAACCACTAATGTCTTTCTTTTGCTAACTAAGTTATAAATAGCTGTGGGTCTCATGCACTACCAAGTGGTAGAACTAGGACTTGAACCTAGGTCGTCCGCCTCTTGGCCTGAATTCTTCATCGTTCCACTACACCTCTTCATAAAACGATTTAACCTCTAGAACAGGTGAACCCCTCTTCTCTAACTGAAAATAAAGAAAAGGCTGGCAGATTGGCTTTCAAATGACTAGGCTGTAAATATTTTCTCTGCAGGAATCCAAATCTCTGAAAGACTTATCATCACTGAAAATGATTCATTAAAATATTTAGCCATTCTCAAGCACTTCTCTTGCTCTTCAAGGGTTAGCATGAGGTAGATTCAAATACAAGATGGAGACATTATGTTAGAAGTCCCAAGGCACCATGGCTGGTAAGCCTGTGCCAGGTATCTGCTTCTTATAGGGAAGTAAGGCCAAGGTGGGGTACTAATGGCCTTTGATAAGCTCGTCAAGTAGATTAACTCTGTCTTTATCAACCATCTCCTAGCTCTCAGTTACCTGGGACTGTTTTTTAGTAGGTACTTGGAAGGTCCTGGAGTCAACATTTACCTGCCTCCTCTTCCTTTCTCTTGAACTCTGGAATAACTATGTGTACTAAGTTGCTACTCATTCCCTTTCCAGGATAACATGTTCTCTTGAGCTACTTGAGGCTTTTGAAGGAGTCGCCAATGCTCTGATACTGGTGGAAATTTCGGATTGGTGAGAAGGGAAGGCATTTTTCATAAGAGGTTATTTCTTTTTTTTTTTTTTAACCCCTTAAGTGTCTGCTCTCAAACAATGCTGGCCTTTTGGATAGAATTGCTATTTCAGAACCTAGAGGCCCATTCTGCTGCACCCATAGCTTAGGTATGCAAATACTGGGGAGCCTATTTCTGGGCTCCATGAAACTGCTGCCTACACAACCCATCTGCCACTTCCAGCAGGCTCACTGCACAGAGCACAGTGCTAGCCTGGGTTCCCGCAGATCCAGTTTAGCATGAAAAACGCCTGGATGCACAAAGGTGGCATCAGAAGAGGTTGCTGGAAACAAACCACACTCTTGTGAACGAAGTTCCTTGAATTGGTGCTGATTTGGGGAAGGCAAGTAGTTGACAAAAGGGGAGGGCTTATCAGGCAAGATGGCAGAAAAGGATACAGAGTAGAGTGAAGTCCTCTGCCTTCTCTACATGGCTTAAGGGGTGAGGATACACTCATTGGGGGGGGGGGTTGTTATAATGAAATCATTTTATGGAGCACAGTTTACACTAAATAGAATGAGGATAGTTTTGGGTTTTCAGTGCGCAATAGAAGGGACCTTTTGAAAATTCTGGCCCTTCAACTGCTCCGTCATCAGTTGCTCTTACTTAGATTTTGGAATAAAGGTGATGATGATACAGCCCCATGGAGGCAACCACTTGAAAACTGTTTATTTCCCAGAAGTCCTGAGAACAACACAGACACCACAAAGACTGGGGGGAAAGACTGAACCCCACCTGGCATTCCTCAAGTTAACCAGAGCCGCTTCACGGAGAAGTAACGGCAATTACACTGAAAGAGTCCTTGTGACTGAGCTCTTTTTCAGCTGCTTTGATTTATTCTTTTGAGTACAAATGAGTTTTCAATGAGTATTACAGAAGCACAGTACCAGAGGAAAAGCCTGCCAGTAGGATCTATGGCTTGACATGCTGTTCCAAATATGGCTGTTGAGTTCCCAAATGCTGAGCACTCTAAAGCCCTGTCCCACCCTCCCCAGCCCTGTGAGCATAGGTGGCCGGGGTCAAGGGCAAAGTCTGGGAACCTAGAAAAGCTCTCTGGCTCAAACCCTGACCTCTGTCTGATGAGCTGTGGGCTTTAACTAGGAGAGCCCAATTTTGCGTCTTGCCCAAGTTGAATTTTCATATAATTCGGGTGTCATAAATATTCTGAAGCCCTCGGTCTTTTAAAAACAGGCTCGCCCACTTGTCTTGGTTGTCCAGTTCTTTCCTGGACTTAGCACTGAAAGCCCCATGTCTGGAATTCCCTCAGTCCTGGGCACACTCAGACAGCTGGTCCCCCTACTGAAAAGGCATAGCGCAGCTTCCCTAGGGTCCAGTAGGATTCTATATTTGTTCTATGGTCTAGACTTCTTGTTCTGCCAGGGCTCTCCATTATAATTCTCCATTATCAGAATTGGCACCAGGGAACACATTGAGCTGAGGAGGGAGTGTGGTAGGAGGATGGAATGAAGGATAAAGAGGAAGAAGATTAATTGCCATATTGGAGTCAGTTGCAGGGCTTCTTTTACACTATAAATATTATATGAAGCGCTGATGTAACCTTTACTGCAGCATGACATGGGATTTGGCTGTTTTTATGGCTCATGATTAAAGTAAGAAACAAGTCTCTGATTAGATTATTCTTTTCTCTGGTAGACCCCTGCCCATCACATTCCCAAGAATGTTGGTTTATGTGTGCCATCAACCAAATTCAAACACAAACAAAAATACGTGGACCACAACCTAGACAATGCATAATAATAAATATTCTTTTTATTCGTGAACCCAAATTATTTAAATTCTAAGATACTGACTTCGATAAGCACTGCAGGTAATAGAGTTGAGGCATGCAAATTCTGCCTCCCTCTAAAATGTATATTATCTTTGTGGTGGAATACACCGAAGTTCTATTGAGGCTGCAAAAGAAAATGGATGGGTTTTTAATGACTTTGGTTTGTTGCAATTGCAGATAACTAAACATAGTTGACTAAAAAGCAAATTGAGCTCTAAGGGAAAGAATTCAATCTACAGGTTTTTCTCCTCCTGGTCTATACTATCCAGTAATTTAATTATTTGTGAAACTTTTAAACTCAATCGATTCTCATGGAATTTATCCAAGTTGGAGGGTATTTGGTATTATGCATATTATACTTTTTGGTCCTGGTCCAGCAATTAGCAACTTTATTCAATCATAAAGAACAAATTATTCTTGAAAATGCCTGTGTTCAGTATTTAAAGGCTTTCAATGATATACATTTTTTAAAAGTCAGAACATTAGTTTGCTTATTCTGTGGAAGTGCAATACTATCAAGTTCAAGTTGAAGGATTTCTTTTTCTAAAAAAAATTTTTCTGGATGAAAGTTTTTAATTCAACTATGAAGAGTAGGGCTAAAAATTAAAACGATTAAAATGACATCAGAGGGTGAGCTCTCATAAATCAGCAAGTCTGATGTTAAAAATAGGTCGAAAATATTGTTCTAGCTCTTACGATGCCATCTACCGGTTGGAACAATTGTTTGCTACAAAGGGCCATCGTTTTCACGCAGAGGGGAATACTCGCACCTACGATTAAAATTCAAATGGCGTTTCATGGCTTGTATAGAGTTATTTTGTGCCAGTCAATCACAGAATAAGCATGGCTGCATTTTGAAATTCAGGCTGCATTTTGGGAAAAACTGCTGCAAAACATAAAGACTGGCGTAGATTTGACATTTATTTGTAGGCTTGGGTCTCCAAAGAATTATCCGTGTGGTGGGACCAGAATGAATGTGATTTATTCTGCACCCGAGCTTCTTGCCAGATGCATTCCAGTGTACAGGCATCTGGATATAGTTCTTTTGTCATCATACCTTAATACAGTTTGCAAAAGTAGCAAGAGCCCAGCTGGCCTCCATAGAGGATCTGGCAGTGTGCCACGTAAAAAGGCTCATGTGCCGATTGATTAACACACATCGGCTCTAACTGCATTTCTATATTTAAGAATGAGTAGCACTGGGCTCTATCACAGAGAAAGTGGAATGCATTTCACATCTGTAAATTCTAGCACGTGGGTATAGGGACTGTGCCTGTGCTCTGGCTAGGAATAATAGGGGACATTATGAATATAGGAGTTCATTATCCCCTGGGTATCTTAAATTAGAGGGAAAAAATGACAGCAAATTCTGCTAACGCTCTAGAACAGGTGCCAGCAAACTACAGCCCGTGAGCCAAATCCAACCCGCTGCCTGTTTTTGAAAATAAAGTTTTACTGGAACACAGCCATGCCCATTGGCTTACAAATTGTCTAAGGCTGTTTGCACACTACCGCGGTGGAACAGAGTCCTTGAGACAGAGGCAGGGAATCTAAAATATTTCACACCTTCCCCTTTACAGAAAAAGTTTGCCGCCCCCTGTTCTGGAAGCACAGACGCTTTCTTTCATTAAGGCCATCTTTTGGTTAAAATTCGAAGTCAGCACTTTTGCTTCAGTTGGCATACATTTCACAACAGCCACAGCTGGACCCATGAGAGAAAATTCCACCGGAGGAGCACAACAGCTCAGGCCACCCTTCTCTGAAAGTTTTCACAAGGCATGGCCGAGGTAGCCCAGGACTGCCTGCTGACTTCCTGTCCCGGGGCTGTCTGGGAAGGGTCAGGGTGTCCTCTGGGGCACAAAGCAAAGGGCTGCTTGCTCCTGCCCAAGCAGAGAGGCCCTCTCTTTCAACTCTTCGTTTCCAGTTGCTGAAATACATGTACAAGTGCTGGTAACAGAAATGAGCTTAACATTTACTGAATTGAAACTACTAGAGAGGATGTGCTGGGTGTAAGTTCTGTCATGGGCTGGCGAAGTGTCAGCACCTTGAGTTGTACATAGTGTGACGGTGTACAAAACAGTTCCCGTGGTCCAAGAATAGAAGGAGCCAAAAAGTGGGAAAGAAGTCAGAAATACATGAAAAGCAAAAGCCCAGATCCTTTTTTTTTTTTTTAAGGCAAAATAGGCCAATTGACAATCATTTGGGAAAATGATCTTTTCATATGCTATTGTAATGTGGAAAAGCGAATCAGGAAACCCTTGCAGGTGATTTTTCAAATGCCATATTTATCGATATACTTTGAGGCCCTTCTTTAGTTATAACTACCCTGATAACAATGGAAAATACAGGATTCATATAACTTCCATCTAGGTACATTTATAGACAATCATCATTAATCCTCAAACAAAACTCCGTGGAAAAGAGAGGGAGAGCTACTATTATCTCCAACTTTGATGGAAAAAAAAAAAGTTGAAGATTCGGAACAGGATGTGTCAGAATTGAGCTATGAATCGGGAGGAGAGCTAACAACTGGCCGTGTGATGTTGGGTATCTCATTTACCTTCTCAAAGCCTCAAGTTTTCTCAGCTATAAAATGAAGATAACACCCACCCGATGGCGTTGTCATGAGGATTATACAAAATCACGCATGTGGAACAGCCATTACAGTGGCTGTCCTCTCCTAAGCACCCAGGAAGAGGTTAGCCATGGTGCTGAGGCTACACATGTGCAGAAAAAGAGTTAAGAGAGCCGGCCTGAGCTTGCTCTACTTAGGAAGTCCTGCTCGCAACGTGGGCCCTTGGCTGGTGACTGGAGCGTGGCTGGTAAACCGTTTCCCACACTGATAAAACTTTCCCTAGATGATGAGGGCAGCTCACTGTGCCTCGGCTGTTTGCACAAACCGTGTGGTTTATGCTCAACACCTGCTTTCTTTCTGGGAGTCTGGAATTTGGGTGCATGTTAAGCACAGGTTGCCTCTGTGACCAGCTTCCAATGAAAGCCTTGGACTCTGATCCTCTAATGGGCTTCACTGGGGGAGAAACATCTTACATTTGCTGCCCATTTTTGTTGCTAGAGATAGGAGCAGGCTCCAGAGTCCCCCCTTGTTGGAGAGAGGGCTTAGGAGAAGGCTGCAGGTGGAGTCCTCTAATCTGGATGTCTGTCCTTCCTACACTGCCGAGATACATTGTAGCCATTAGTACAGCCTTATGCTGACTTCTGTGAGTCCTAGCGAATCTTCTAACACTGGGGTGGGCTTGGGGACCACGGGCACACTACAGATAACTTCTTTATATTTTACTGCTAATGATAGTAGTTCCCAGCCTTGAGCTATCATTAGAATTATCTGGGAATTTCTATACCCTGCTTCGGAACAGTTAAATTAGGATTTTGATTGTGTAAGAACCAGACATCATTATTTTTTAGTTCTGACATATCCACTGGGTTCTCTTTTTTAAAAAAATAATTTCTATGTCCTTGTGGAAATTCTGCTTCTCTTTAGGCATGTTGTCAACCTTTTCCACTAGATCCTTTGGTATCTTTTTAATTTTCTTTCAAAATAAATTTAGACTTACAGAAAGTTGCAAGAATAGAACCCTATACCTTTTCCCTAATGCTAACATCTCACATAACCACAGTCCAATTATCAGAATTTAAGAAATTAACCTTGGCACATGACTAACTATAGACTTTATGTGGATATCACCAGTTCTTCCCAGTAATGTCCTTTTTCTGTTCTAGGATTCAATCCAGGATCCTGCTTTACATGGATTTGTCCTGCCTCCTTCTTCTCCTCCAACCTGGGACAGTTCCTCAGTCTTTCCTTGTCATTTTTGTTTGTTGTTTGTTTGTTTTATTTTTTTAAGTATATTTTTGTTATAGCAGCTGTGAATTTACAAAACAATCGTGCACATGTGTGGAATTCCCATACAACAGCCCCTCACCAATATACAACATCATTGTGGAATATTTATTACTGATTATGAAATAATATCATCAGACTATTACCACTAATTATGGTCCATAGCATACATTTGGCTTATTTTTCCACAACCCCCTATTATTAACACAGTATATCTTTGGCATTGATGCAAGAGTATTACAGTATTGCTGTATACTATAGTCTATAGGTTACATTAATTATATTTTTCCCATGCTTCTCCACATTCCCACCACCCTGAATAGTGGCATACATCTGTTCTAGTTCACAGAAGGACATTCTTGCATTTGTACTATTAATCACAATTCTCATCCACCTCTGGGTTCACTGTATTATTCAGTCCCTAGATTACTCTCTAGGTTTCTTTCAATTGACATTTATATCCCTAGACTACCCTTTTCAACCATAAGTTCATTTATAAACCAGCTGCTACTCACGATAATGGGTTACCATCAACTCTATCCATTTTCGTACTCATACAGCCAAGTTAGTTAAAACTTCTACATACATAATGCTAATTAACTTAAAATTTTTTAATTTGTAAAATCAATTTTTTTAAATTTTATTTTTAAAGAAGCTTTAGATCACACAAATGTTACATCAAAATAATAGCAGGTTCCCATATACCCCACCTCTTCCCCTCCCACACAAACATCTTTCCTTGTCTTTGACTTTAACATTTTCAAAGAGTGCTGGTTTTGTTAACTGTCCCTCAACTTGGGTTCATGTTTTCTCATGATTAGACTGAGGTCATGGGTTTTTGGCAAATACTACAGATGTACTTCCTTCAGTGTCTCATAACAGGACACATGAGGGTGACACATCTTATTTGTCGTGACATTTAACCTTGACCACTTGGTAAATGTGTTGTCTTCTCCACCTCAGAGTTACTATTTTTCTATTTGTAGTTAACGAATTTCTTGGCAAGGTACTTTGAGACTACGCAAATATCCTGTTTCTCCTGAAACTTTTGCCCATTAACTTGAACATCCAATGATCACTGGTAGCCAGCCCCAGTATGTCACAGAGCTCTGGGAGAAAGCACCGCCTTCCTGACATCTCGATTTTGGACTTCTAGCCTCAAATCCATGAGCCAATAAATTCCCCGGGTTTAAGCCAACCCATTGAATGGCTTTTGTTTTAGCAGCCAGGAAACTACAACAGTTATTGTAAAGGCCCCATCAAGTCATTCCAACGGCTGGGCCCTCTATATTTGCTTCTATTCACACTTTCCTATTTTTGACCATGGGTCTCATTTTCTTGCTTCTTTGTGTATCCTATAATTTTTTTTAAATATTTGAATATTTTGTATAAAAGAACAGTAGATACTGAAGCAAATAACATGTATTCCATAAAAAGACATGTCCCTACTTGTCTCAGGTTGGTGGCGCGGGGGAGCTGAAGTTGAGCTGGGTCTGAGCTTTGGGACAGCTTTAGCTTAATTCCATCTACTGCCAATTTCAAAGGTTTTAAAGCAGAGTCGGGTCTTCTTCCTCTCCAGTGTTGGCATCCAAACACTGGCAGGATGCTGGAGAGCTCTGCTGCCTTTCAGGTGAACCACCAGCTTTCTGAACTGTGGGACGTGTTTCTCTGCCTTCCACCCCAGCTGCTTTGGGTCTCTGGGGAG
>PVKH010050219.1:0-10026 GCA_004027955.1 Chaetophractus vellerosus | reverse complement strand
ATGTGTTTTAAGTGCTTTACTTATTCCCTGGCACTCAGTTAATGGTAAGTCACATAAGAGGCAGCTGTGTCATTTCATTTCAGGCAGGTCAGTTCAACAAGTCTTTTTTTTTTTTTTTTGAGAACCTTCTGTCAGTCCCAGGCTTGCTTTTTTTTGTGTTGAGAAGTTCTGGGTGAGGACAGGTCTCACAGTACAGCAGGGCCGACATAAAATAGATACCTGCCAGGTGACACGGTGCAGGCAAGGAGTTCAGCAGGTACTTGCCATCAGGGTGACAGGGACGGGGAGGCCGGGAACTTTTGGGGGGATGTGGGAATGAGGGCAGCCTTTTCTCAGGAGAGATGCCTCATAAGGGTGCTGAAGAGCTGACATTGGCTGGAAGACAGCATGACGGGGGCCATTCCAGCTGGGTGTTCAGAGAACCTCGGGCCTTTGGGAGTGTGAGAAAGGCAGATCCAGGTTTTGTGGGGTATGGAGTTTTACAATTTGGGGGGTGCTCTTTAGAAGAAAGAATACAAAATGCCATGGTAACACGTCACGTTGCTAGGGTCCCTCCCAGGACCTGAAAGTGAGGAGCCCTGACGTCTCAGCTTCGTTTTCTTCCCCCACACATCTGCTCTTGGCAGGGCCGTGTTGTGAGGGTCCTTATTAAAGCGCAGGGAGTGTCCCGGCAGGCAGACAATGGGGAGCTACTGAAGGATCTTCAGCAGGAAAGTGGCACTGTCACACTTGCCTTATAAAGTACCCCGAGGGCTGTTGGGAAGATGGGCTGGAGGGGTTTGTGTTGAATAGCAGGATCTCAATAATCCAGAAGAAAGCCCAGAGCCTGAACACGGTGGAGGTCTTGCAGAAGGAATGGAGCCAGCCCCACACAGCAGAAGCCACTGGGGGTGAGGGTGGGGTCCCTGAAGGAAGTCTGCTCCTCTTGTCCCTGAGCCCATCCTATGCAGATGGCAGATGCTTTTGAAATCAGCTTCTCTACCTGGAGAGGTCTTAAATTAGTCACAGGACTGAAGGACGGCCACCCAGCACACCAGGGGTGAGCCAAGGCACTGTCATCCCACAGAGGCGTGCTTATTTCTCACCCTTGCTCTGCCCGTCATATGCTTGGGTTCTTCCTCAGTTTCCCCTTTAATAGCTCAGTTCTGTGCTGGCTTCAGAGTCTGACCTTGAACCCGAACCTACTTGACTGGAGCTCTGTCACCTACTTAATTCCTGCCACACCCTTCCTGTTCCCTTGAACCCAAAACTGAGCTGTGCACTCCACCCACTCAATCCTTCTGGGAAAACTCATATTCATCTTTTTTTTTTAACTGGATACATATAAAATTTTTTTTAATCATGCAATATGTTACACAATATGTTTGGTTCGTAGTAATGCAATCATACAGTATTTGCCCTTTTGTGTCTGACTTGCTTTGCTCAACATAATGTCCTCCAGGTTCATGCATATTGTCATATTCTTTACGACTTCATTTCTTCTTAGAGCTGCATAATATTCCATCCGGTGAATACACCACAGTGTGTTTATCCATTCATTAGTTGATAGACACCTGGGTTGTTTCCAACTTTTGGAAATCATGAATAATGCTGTTATGAACTTAGGTGTACAGATGTCTGTTTGTGTCACTGCTCTCAGTTCTGAATATATACCCAGTAACAGGATTGCAGGGTTATGTGACAAGTCTATATTCAACTTCTTTAGGAACTGCCTAACAATCCCCCACAGTAGCTGTACCATTCTGTCTGCCCACCAACAGTGAATAAATGTTCCTATCTCTCTACATCCTCTCCAACACTTGTAGTTCTCTGTCTTTTTAATAGTGGTCATTCTGATAGGTGTGGAATGATATCTCATTGCAGTTTTGATTTGCATTTCCCTAATCATTAGTGATGTGGAGCATTTTTTCATGTGTGTGTGTGGTTTTTTTTTTTTTTGCCATTTGTACTTCTTCTTTGGACAAATGTCTATTCAAGTCTTTTAACCATTTTTTATATGGGTCATTTGTCTTTTTATTGCTGAGCTATAACATCTCTTTATATATCCTGGATATTAAACCCTTATCTGACATGTGATTTCCAAATATTTTCTCCCATTGAGTCAGCTGCCTTCACACGCTTTTGACCAAGACCTGGGAGGTGCAAAAAGTGTTGAATTTTCAGGTGGTCCCATTTATTTTTCTTTTGTTGCATGTGCTTTGGGTGTAAGGTACAAGAAACCACCACCTACCACAAGGTCTTTAAGAGGTTTCCCTACATTTTCTTCTGGTAGTTTTAGGTTCCTGGTTTTTATATTTAGGTCTTTGATCCATTTTGAGTTGATTCTTGTATAGGGAGTGAGATAGGAGTCCTCTTTCATTCTTTTGGTTATGGATATCCAGTTCTCCCAGCACCATTTGTTGAAGAGACTGTTTTGTCCTGTTAACATGGACTTGGTAGGTTTGTCAAAAACCAATTGACCATATAGGTGAGGCTTCATTTCTGGATTCTCAATTCTATTCCACTGATCGATGTGTCTATCTTTATGCCAATACCATGCTGTTTTGACCACTATAACTTTGTAATATGATTCAAGGTTAGGCAGTGAAATTCCTCCCACGTCACTCTTCTTTTTTAGAATGCTTTTGACTATTCAGGTGCACTTTCCCTTCCAAATGAATTTGGTAATTGTCTTCTCTAATTCTATAAAGTAAGCTGTTGGGATTTTGATTGGTATTGCATTGAAACTATAAATCAGTTTGGGTAAGATTGACATCTTCATGACATTTATTCTTCCAATTCCATGAACACAGAATGCCTTTCCATTTGTTTAGGTCTTTTAAATTTTCTTTTAGCATTGTTTTGTAGTTTTCTGCATATAGGTCCCGTACTTCTTTGGTTAAATTGATTCCTAAGTATTTGAGTCTTTTTGTTGCTATTGTAAATGGAATTTTCCCCTGAGTTCCTCCTCAGATTGTTCAGTACTAGTGAACAAAAACATTGCTGATTTTTGCGTGTTGATTTTGTATCCTGCCACTTGGCTGAACTCATTTATTAGCTCAAGTATCTTTGTCATAGATATTTGAGGATTTTCTAAATACAGGATCATGTTATCTGCAAACAGTGAGAGTTTTACTTCCTCTTATCCTATTTGAATATCTTATTTTTTTTTTCTTGTCTAATTGCCCTAGCTAGAGCTTCTAGTACAATATTGAATAACATTGGTGATAGAGGGCATCGTTGTCTTGTTCTGGATCTTAGAAGGAAAGCTTTCAACCTTTCCCCATTGAGTATGATGTTGGCTGTGGGTTTTTCACATATGCCTTTTATCAGATTGAGGAATTTTCTTTCTATTCCTATCTTTTGACATGTTTTATCAAAAAACAATGCTGGATTTTGTCAAATGCCTTTTCTGGTTGATTGAGATAATCATGTGGTTTTTTCCCTTCAACTTGTTAATATGTATTATGTTGATGGGTTTTCTTATGTTGAACCAGCCTTGCATACCAGGAATAAATCCCACTTGGTCGTGATGTATAAGTCTTTCGATATGCTGTTGGATTTGATTTGCAAATATTTTGTTAAGAATTTTTGCATCTATGTTCATTAGAGAGATTGGTCTGTAATTTTCTTTTCTTGTAATGTCTTTATCTGGCCTTGGTATTAGGGTGATGTTGGCTTCATAAAATGTGTTGGATAATTTTCCCTCTTCTTCAATTTTTTGGGAGAGTTTAAACAAGATTGGTGTTAATTCTTTTCAAAATGCTTGGTAGAATCCACCTGTGAAGCCATCTGCTCCTGGATTTTCTTTGCTGGGAGATTTTTGATGATGGACTCAAACTCTTTAAATATGATTGGTTTGTTAAATTCTTGTATTTCTAATAGCATCTATGTAGGTTGTTTGTGTATTTCTTGGAATTTGTCCATTGCATTTAGGTTGTCTAGTTTGTTAGCATACATTTTCTCTTAATATTCTCTTATGATCCTTTTTATTTCTGTGTGGTCAGTCGTAACTTCCCTCCTTTCACTTCTGATTGTATTTATTTGCATCTTCTCTCTTTTTTTCTGTGTTAGCCTAGCTAGGGGGTTGTCAATTTTATTGATCTTCTCAAAGAACCAACTTTTGGTTTTGTTGATTTTCTCTAATGTTTTTTTGTTGTTGTTGTTGTTCTCAATTTCATTTTATTTCTGCTCTAATCTTTATTATTATTTCTTTCTGTCTGCTTGCTTTGGGATTAGTTTGCTATTCTTTTTCTAGTTTCTCTAGTTGTTCAGTTAAATCTTTTATTTTATCTCTTTCTTCTTTTTTAGTATACGTGTTTATGGCTATAAATTTCCCTCTCAAGACTGCCTTCACTGTATCCCATAATTTTTGATAAGTTGTGTTCTCGTTTTCATTTGTCTCAATATATTTACTGATTTCACTAGCAATTTCTTCTTTTACCCACTGATTATTTGAGTGTGTTGTTCAGCTTCCACACATTTGTGAATTTACTTTTTTACTGGCTATTATTGAGTTCCAATTTCATTCCATTATGATCTGAGAAGGTGTTTTGTGCAATTTTAATCTTTTTATATTTATTGAGAGCTGCATTGTGAACTAACATGTGGTCTATCCTGGAGAAAGATCCATGGGAACTAGAGAAGAATGTATAACCTGCTGAGTTTGGATGCAGTATTCTGTATATGTCTGTTAGGTCTAACTGGCTTATCATATCGTTCAAGTTCTTTGCTTCCCTGTTGATCTTCTGTCTAGTTGTTCTAGCTAATGGTGTGAATGGGTTGTTGAAATCTCCAGTGATTATTGTAGAGATGTCTATTTCTCCCTTAAGTTTTGACAGAGTTTGTCTCATTAATTTGGGGCACTGTTGTTAGGTACATAGATATTTATGACTGTTATGTCTTCCTGGTAGATGATCCCTTTTATTAATATATAATGGCCTTCTGTATCTCTGATAACTTTTTTACATTTAAAGATTGTTTTGTCCAAAATTAGTATAGCTACCCCTGCTCTTTTTTGGTTACTATTTGCATGGAGCATCTTTTTCCAACCTTTCGCTTTCAACAAGTTTGTATCCCTGAGTCTAAGGTAAGTTTCTTTTAAGCAGCATATGGATGGCTCATGTTTTTTAAATCCATTCTTTCAGCCTGTATCTTTTGATTGGGGAGTTTAATCCATTTACATTCAATGATATTACTGTGAATGCATTATTTCCTCCAACCATTTTATTCTTTGGTTTTCTTATGTTGTATCATATTTTTGTCTGTCTTTTTACTCTTTTTGTTATCTTTTCTCTATTCTTTCTTCTATACTCTCCTCCAAGCCATTCTCTCCTGTCTTTTTATTTCAGGTTCTAATGCTTCCTTTAATATTTCCTGCAAAGGTGGATTCTTTTTTGCAAACTCTCTTACTTTCTGTTAGTTTGTGAATATTTTATTCTCACCTTCATATTTGTAGGACAATTTTGCTGGATAAAGAATTCTCAGCTGGCAGTTTTTCTCTTTCAGTAACCTAATTGCATTATACCATTGTCTTCTCGCCTCTATGGTTTCTGAAGAGAAATCTGCACTAAGTCTTACTGGATATCCTTGTATGTGATCGTTTCCTTCTCCCATGCTGCTCTGAGAATTTTCTCTTTATCTTTGACATTTGACTTTCTGAGTAGTATGTGTCTTAGAGTAGGTCTATTTGGATTTATTCTGATTGGGGTATGGTGAGCTTCTTGGACATGTAAGTTCATTTCTTTCATGAGAGTTGGGAAATTTTCAGCTATTATTTCCTCAAATACGCTTTCTATCCCTTTTCCCTTCTCTTCTCCTTCTGGAACTCCCATGATACATATGTTGTTGTGTTTCATGTTGTCATTCAACTCTTTGAGCCCCTGCTCAATTTTTTCCATTCTTTTCTCTCTTCAATTTTAACTGTTCTGTCTTGGGTTTCACTTATTCTTTCTTCTATCATTTTGAGTTTGCTCTTGTATGCCAATAATATCTTTTTTATTTCACCTATCGTGGCTTTCATTCCCATGAGCTCTGTTACTTTTCTGTTCAGGATTTCAAATTCTTCTTTGCGCATGCTCAATCTTTTTTTTTTTAAGATTTATTTATTTCTCTTCCCCCTTATTGTTTTGCACTTGCAGTCTGCCCTTTGTGTGTTCTTCTGTGTCTGCTTATCTTCTCTCTCTCTCTTTTTTTAAAGATTTATTTTATCTATTTGTATATCCCTCCCTTGCTGCTTGTGCTCGCTGTGTTCATTTGCTTTGCATTTTTCTGTGTCTGCTTATCTCCCCCTGCTGCGTCAGCTCACCGAGCGGTGGCTTGCCTTCACCAGGAGGCCCTGGGAACCGAACCCAGGGCCTCCCATGTGGTAAACCACAGCCCAACCAATTAAGCCACAGCTGGTTCCCTGCTTGTCTTCTCTTTAGGCAGCACCGGGAACTGCTCCTGGGACCTTCTGGAGTTGAGAGAGGCACTCAGTCCTTGAACCACCTCAGTTCCCTGGTCTGCTGCATCTTCTGTGTCTCTTTTGTTGTGTCATCTTGCTGTGCCAGCTATCTGTGCAGGCCAGCACTCCTGTGCAGTCCAGTACCCCACGTGGGCCAGCATTCCGCACGGGCCAGCACTCCTACATGGGCCAGCACTTCATGTGGGCCATCTGTCCGCTTGGGTCAGCTTACCTTTCACCAGGAGGCCCCAGGAATCAAACCCTGGACCTCCTATATGGTAGATGGGAGCCCAATCACTTGAGCCACATCTGCTTCCCCTCAATGTCTTCTTGATGTCATTTCTCTCTTTAGTCATATTGTCTTTCAATTCATTAATTTGATTTTGGAAATTTGTGCACATCTTGTTAATTATTTCTCTCAAATCCTGTGTCTCTTCTGGGGCTTTGATACATTTCTTTTCTTGGGCCATGTCTTCCATTTTCTTAGTATGGCTCATAATTTTTTGCTGATGTCTAGGCATCTGATTAAGATGTAATTTATTCAGATGCTCAATTTATTTCTCTTTTGTAGGGATTTAATGGCAGGAGGCTGAGTGTTACCACTGCTTTTTGATTCTTGACTTAACCTGGATTATTAAGATTGTCCCTTCTAGTTTTTCAAAAATGGGCTCTGGACCCTGTAATTGGTTGCATACCAGCTCCCTAGGGCCTTGGGGAAGGAAGCTATAAAGGCTGTAAAAAGCCTCTTTCACTTATTTTTTATTTTCTCACATGTGCTTCCTTGTTCTGCTAGCAGATGGCACTCTTTGGCAGCTTTCAGTTCAGTGCCTGGTCGAGTGTATTTGTTGCAACACAGACTAGATCAATGTGATAGAGCTTCCTGCCTAGAGGCTAAAAGCCTTGTAATTCAAACTTTCTCAGTGGCAGTTCTCCAGCCTTCTCTGGCAGGCCTCTCCCTTTTCCCAGGTCTGAAATATTTCCACTCCCTTCTGAGTCCTCAACAATCAGTCCCTGATAGTAGAGTTAGAGATTGGGAGGCTTGTATATCTTTAGCCCCTTGCTGGCTCCCAAAGCAAACAATGGCATGGCCCCACCAGGCCTAGAAGGGCTCCTGGGACACAGCAGACCAAATTTGTGAGTCAAAAGCTGAGTCAGCCTTAGGCTGTGTCCTTCTCTCTCCCCTTTCCTGGGATGGTAGATCCCTGGAGCCCCCTTTGTCTGTAGTTGCAGGCCCAGAGATCTGAGAATTCTAAAGTGTCTTTAGTGTGGGGGAAGGTGCTGGCAGCAGCAGCCGCTGGTTTCAACTCACAGTTCTGTCACCGCGATTCCCCTCCTTTGTCCCTTTTTCCTCTGGGCAATTCCCAGCCTTCGCCTGGTGTCCTAAACCCTAGAAAATCTTATTCCAGCCTCTTTAAGCCTATCTTTAGCTATTTTTCTGGAGGAGAAAAGAGTCCCATGTCTTTCTAGTCCACCATCTTCCTGGAAGTCCCTCATTTTCATCTTGAAATGGTTCTCAGGTATCTGTTCTTCCATGGGCCTTCCTTGGCTTTCTCCCTCTGTTCCTCACAAATTCATCTCTTCTATATCTTGAACATGGCTTTATTAGTTTATATATTGTGCTCTAAAATATTTGTGTATACTTTTGTCTCCCCTTCCCCACCTGTCGTGCCATAAAGCCATGAAGTTAGGAACCATGTCTCATCCTGTTATTTTCCCAGGAGCTCACACACTCCCTAGCACAGGGGTTCCTAATCTTTTTTGTTCCACAGACACCTTTGCCAATCAGGTGAAAACCATGGGTCCCTTACTAAGTCCACACTATACTGTGTATTATTTAAAAATATATCACACCCACACCAACTCATCCCCTCAAGAATAATGTTCTTTTGAATTTCAGTTTAAGCTCATGGACCCCCTGTTAAGAACCCCTGCCCTAGCAGATAGTAGGCATTTAATGAGCCTTTGATGAACTGACTTGAATTGAATTCACTCCTCCCCACTTACAACACAAGAATAACATAGTCAAGATCTAGCTGTACCTGCCTTCTTAGGTTCACAGAGCCCCAGCCTACCTGGCTTTGGCTTTGTGTATCTCCTATTGTCTGCACTCCTTTCTTCCAGACCTCCATTCAAAGAGTTGAAGCAGCCTCTAGTCTTCATCCAGAATCAAGCCTGAGTGCCTCACCCCTTGGATTGCATATCTAGCTTGCATGCCTTACTTACTACAGCTGGGCCAGATTCCTCTGGCCAGTCCATGCTCAGTCCTCACTTCTTCTCAGTCTGCTCCTGTGGCTGAAATTTCAATTCTTTGTAATCCCTCTGGCCATGGCTGTCAATTCATGGGCTGAACTGTACCAATGAAATAGCCTGGCAGGAAAAGTTTTGACCAAAGGAATTAAATGGACCAATCGGATTGAGAGTTCATATGGTAGGTAAGATGATTTCCCAGGAGTCTCCCATGAGCAGGAAGACTGTAGGTGGAGTGTTTTCTTTAAGAAAGGGAAGGGATTGTGGCATGGACAATCGTATGATTAAGCTCTTCAGGACACTGCTCCAATCCCTATCTGCCTAAAAGTTTCTATTCCCAGTATTATCCATGCTTGTTCAGAGTACCTGAGACCCAGAACCTTGTCTGGTTGGCCCTTCTGTCCCAGCACCCCACCTAACAGTCAAGAACTGTGAAGGGGTCTAAGACTTTACCACACTTTTAAGCTAACAAATTATCTTGCCACAGTTTCATGGATGCTGGCAGAAGACATGAGGCTCTTGAGTCAGAGACAACAGATTTTTTACTCATAGCACAGCAAGCCGCCATGAGTATCAGCATATTCTCATCAGTTTTGCTTACCCCCAAGTGCCATGGGAATGATGTGTATGGGCCCAAATGGATGCCTATATATGCAGTGGGTTTTGTTACAGTGAAGGAACTCTGAGCTTGGGGAACCTCTTGCTCTGGAAGGAGACATTATCTTTATTATACTGGACAGTAAGTATGGCTGCCCTTTTCTCTAGATGGAGATATTATCTCTACCTGGTTATACAAACATACTTGAAAAGTTAGTGTACAACGAAGGGTAGTTAAGTGCCTTGCTCAGAAGATGTGCAGAAATGTAAGATACTAATGGACAGTTATCTCCTGGCACTAATCAGCATCCCCTGTCCATCCGTGTTCTGGCACAGGCATGTTTATTTCTCAGGTCATGGACAACTTTACTTTTCCAATCCTAATCCTCTCCCAAGCTCTAATCACAAATTTTCTACTCAAATTGAACATTCCACCCAGATGTACACATCATTAAATTTAAAATGTCTAAAACTATGTATAGCTCCCTCCTCTAACTTTCCAGTTTTATTACCACCATTTCCTTATTTCACTAGTTGAAACCCTAGTAGTCAGTTTTTGTTCCATCTTCTTCATCACTCATAAACTATCAATCACAAACTTCTATCAGCTCATCCTTTGAAATACCTCATCCTCACCTTCATCTCTTCCTGGGCATTTGTTCTTCATTAGCCTAGTTCAGGACTTTATTTTATTCCTAGATTATTCAAGGAATCCCCTCACTAGTTTTCTAGATGCTTGTTTCTCCCCAACTCACACT
>PVKH010050218.1:0-10023 GCA_004027955.1 Chaetophractus vellerosus | reverse complement strand
CAGGCTAGTAACTCGCAGTTTTCCTTTCAGACTCTTTGTCTCTCTGTCTCCACTCCCTCCTGGACAATGCACATAGCACTTTCCTTGTCTGCAGATCTTCAAAGCAGCTCCCTCAGGCACCTTCTGCCCTCCTCCCCACCCCCCCATTTTATAAGTGTTGCATCCTGCTTTACCAACTTCAATGCCATCTTCCCAGAACTCCTCCATGAGTGTCTCTTTACCTCTCCTTCTCTGTGCCACATCCTGAAACTCTTTTTAGGTTGTAAGCTGCTGCAATCATATGCCTCATCTCATTTGTTTTCTTTCAGGAACCACTGTCCTTTACCACCTGGCATCCA
The DNA here is from genome assembly GCA_004027955.1 of Chaetophractus vellerosus. Lineage (NCBI taxonomy): Eukaryota > Metazoa > Chordata > Mammalia > Cingulata > Chlamyphoridae > Chaetophractus > Chaetophractus vellerosus. Next base: position 9,685 of record PVKH010050218.1, on the reverse strand, counting down.
GTACCTTGACAATCATTGTTTCACACATTTTGTTCAGTGTTTTGGTTGTTTGAGGAAGGCAGTAAACCCCATCACTGTTACTTCATCTTTGTCAGGACTAGAGGTCCAAATGTTTTTTATTTATTTTAAGAAACTTAATTATTTTAATATGGTTTAGTCAGATTAATTTAAATAGTTGAGGCTGTGTTGTACAGGTGGTGGCTCTCTTTTTGCTCATAGCTCTTATTCTAATGAAATTGTTCTATTTCCTTTCTCAAAATATGCACATGAAAAAATGTAAACTGGATGCATATACAAAATATAAACTGGTGACATAATATCACCAAAATCCTTTTATTCATATTTTGAGTGATAATTAGAAAATATAGTTCAATAAATTGTGAAGTATAGGATTAAATATGAATTTAAATTAATTCTGTACTAGATGGGAATTTATAATTTCCTTTAGGATAAGAAATTTTATTTTCTCCTTTGATTAAAAAAATGCTGCTGATATTACCTAAGCATAGAAGCATCATTGCTTTTAGTAAGCTCAATATTTTACTGATTTTGATGTGGTAAAACATTTTACTTTGATGGAATTTATTTTTTATCACAGTAAAACATAACTCTCTCAATTCACATAATTACTTTGGGTTCTGGTTTCATCACAGATTTTCCTGCAGTCCTCTTCTGTTGTAACTCATACCTTGAGAAAACAGATTCTTGGATTTATATCTAACCCAAGCTAGGCCACTTCATCAATCTTCCATTATTATTCAGGTCATTCTTTAATTTTTTAAGGATGTAATGCCTTTTTATTGAGTTCCAGATATGAATCTCAGTCATTCCAAATTTTTCTGTAAGGGAATTTCTGCTATTCAGACCCTGGATCTTAGAAGCATGACTTCTTATCTTGTATTTCTGTGGGGAGTCCTTGTTGTGTTTTTTAAAATATAAATTAACATTCAATATGTCTAAATGAAAGTTTTTATTATGTCTCTGCATTCCAAACATACCTACAACAACAGAATTTTTTTCATATTTCCTGACCCAGTTTCTTCTCACCCCTCTATGTATTTCAATAACCACCCACTAAACAGAGCTTAGCAGTACATATCTCTGTTTAGGTCTGGGTCAATTTTAATTGTTTGATTTTCTTCTCATTATGGGTAATATTTTCATGCTTTCTTTCATTCCTGGTATGTTTTTAGATTCCAGATATTGCAGCTTATAAAGAATGAAAATAATAGCTATTGTTTTATTTCAGAACCTTATAGTTTAGGAAAGTTGTACATACAATCTGATGATTCTGAGACTACAGTGTTATAATTCAGTACAATTTTGTCTTTGTTCCTCTTTTACAAACAATTGGGTAAGTTCAATAACTGGGCCTTGTTTGCTTTACTAGCAGTAAAGCAATTAAGATATGTTCTCTTTCCCATGAGTATGAACATGCTGCTTTACAAAGCTAGTCAGCTTCAGGGACAGAAAGAAATAGTGACACAGGTTTCACCTGCTGTAAAATGAAATGCTCTACTGGGACAAAATAAAGCTAGAAAATAGTGTGGTGCAGTGCAATGGAAATGTAACGGTGTCAGAATTGAGCAATATATATTTTTTCTTTCAGCACTTACAGAAAAAGAGATAATTATAAAATTCAAATCAGTGATGTTGGGAAGATGTATATTTGAAATACATTTTCAATTTAATTATTAGTTGTATATAGTTCCATAAGCTTATTCAATAAAATATTTCAAAAATCTCAGCATAATATTTTATTAAATATAATGTTAGTTTCTGTATTATTAAAATAAGTCTCAAATTACTATCACTTTTCCTTATAGAACATTTGGGAGACATGATTCTGTTCTTAGGAATTGTGCCCACTTTTGTAAGTTTTCTGCATCAGGAAAGATAAACATCTTAGTAGAATAAAAATAGGTCATCTCCTAAACTTCTTTTGGACAAATATATAATGATTAAAATTTTAAAAAATAATTATAAGTTTTATAACCTTGTGCATTGTAAATATTAGTGCACATGAAAATAGAACATTTTCATAAAACTCAAATTAACTATCTCCTTAAAAATATAGATGATTTCATATCAACATAATAATTATCAAGAGATGGCCTTAATATAACTTATAATATTCAGTTTTCATGGATAACTGGATGATCTAATCATTTAATATGTAAGAATATCTTAGATCAGAAAATACTGCTTTATCATTAAAACATAACAATACAAAGCAAAAACAAGAGTGTAGGATTTTAAAATACTGTGGAGAAAATAGATAGGAGATTGAGTGCTGTAGAAAATAAATTTACTGATTTTTAACATTAGCCCAAGAAATCTTTTTAGAACATAAGTATGAGTCACAAAGAAAATCGTAAGTGAAAGCTTAGACACAGGGGAATGGGAACATGAAACCCAATGTGAATATAATAGAGATTCAACAAATGAGGACAGAGCAGAGGGATAAGAAACTGCAACACAAAGATAATAAGGAAAACTGAAACTAACATAATCCCCAGTCCCTGTCCAAAACATTGTTAGGATCAATCATATTTTCCTGTCTTGTGTTGAACAGTTCAGTGAGCAAGAATACTTTCCTGTATTTGGATGAATAATCTGATTCCAGGCAAAAGTAGTTACTGGCTCCAGGAACTTCTTTGACCTGGAAAATGTGACTGTGAACTGACTAAAATGGCTTGTTCCTCAAGCTTACAAGCTTACTCTTCAAAACCTCTTATCTCATGGTGTCCTCTAGTGCATGGCTATTTTATCATGTAGTCTGCATAATTCCAACTGGTTTCCCACCTTTCAAGAACTTCCTTAATTGTTACTGGAAATATGTTTATGCATTGATATGAAAAGAAAGTGTTAAATTTTATTTATGAATTTTAAATTGTTTTCTATCTTACTATTCATTTCCTGGAAATTTTAATTTATATATTTAACAGCCATTTGATAAAAGCTCATTATACTTTGGGCATAATGTTGCAAGGTATTGAAATATTCAGGGATGAGTAAGTATTTGGAAGAAACTTGGAAACTTTCTTTAAAAATCACATTGTATTTTCATCTAAAAAAAACAAACAAAACAAAACAAAATCCTCAGTCTCAAACAGCTGAAGACCTTTTCCTCCCTCTTTTCAATAAGTTCTAAGTAATGCTAAGTTTACTGACTGCTAACAGAAGGTACACTTTTACACCCAGGAATAAGGCCAAATATCTTAGGCAATGTAGTTCTTAATTTACATTCGGAGAGTATCTATGCCTTATGAGATTTCTTATCTCTGAGTACAAGCAAAAGTTTTTATTCCCCAGACTCTGATACTTGTTCATATCAGATTAAACCTCAGATGTTTACTGAAAAAGCCCATTCCTTGTTAACTCCCATAATCTTTTGTCCTACAATGGGAAACGTGACACATGGATGCTGTGTGCATCCCCTTATAATTTGACACATGTCTTCTAACTAGGAGCTTGCTAAATTGCAACATGACAAGAGCACGTCAGTCTGCTGACTCTCAGGGCTTATTGTAGCAAGCCGAGAAAATCACTCTATAATAGGACAGGGCAGCTGTCAGCTCTCAAGCAGCTTAACTTTCTAAACTTACCTGTTTCTTTTAAATATCACAAAATATTTTGAAAGAGATATACACATTTTGAGTATCAGGACAGTACCTTTTTCTCTATACTTTTAAAAAAAATTTATTAAGTGCCATCCCAAGAGGTGAAAGTTTAAGATCATTATCCTATGATTAATTTGTGAATTATCATAAGTTCATCAAACATTGGGTAGATTATAAAGTTATGCTAGGTACATTCTGTGTCTCTATACAGAAGAAATAAAATAATTTGCTTTGCTCTGAAGAAATTTTTTAATTATTTAATAGGGCATAATCAATGCTAAGAAAGAACAATATTAGACAATATATGATCATTGCTAATGAGAGAACTATAGGAGATCAGAGGAAATAATAAAGAATAAAGACATATACAGTAGAAGTTGCAAGTGGATTTCAACTAAGTGAAGAGGGAGTTTTAGTTAGATGAGAAAAGAAAGGAAACTGTACAAAATGTTAAAAAGATTAATTAATGTTCTGGGTGGGAAAGATCATAGTAAGAATAAGAGAAAGTTGCCAATTGTATAAGAACAGGGTAAACAAACAATATGCTGCCAAACCAAGATTCTTTTGAAAGTGAAAAGTGGTGATAAGAATTTAAAATATTGGGGCCGGCTCGATAGCCCAGTGGATAGGGCACCAGCATACCACATGGGAGGCCCCGGGTTCGGTTCCCGGGGACCTCTCCTAGCGGGCAGACCACCTTGAGAATGGCAAGCCCCCATGGGCGGGCCAGAGCCGCTGTGGGCAGGGCAAAGGACTGCCACGGACAGGGCAAAAGCTGCCACGGGCAGGACAGGTAGCCCGCGAATGGAGCACAGCCAGCCACCCGCGAACTGAAAGCCGGCCGTGAATGGAAGCAGAAGCTGCCCACAAGCGGGGAAAGCCGCGCCTGCGCAGTTACCAGTCTCGGCGCGTCGCCGCAGCGGGGGGAAAGGGGAGATATGTAATAAAATAAATAAATCTTTAGAAATAGAAAAGAATTTAAAATATTATATTATCTTTGAAATATTCATTTATTTGCCAACACTATAATATTATTATGACAATGAACTTATGAAATTGATAGTAAACTATTTTAAATTATTTTCAAAAATAAACTTGGAAATGCAATAATAAAATTAACCTAAATCTTTTTAGGCATCTGAGGAATATAAATAAGTTATTGCAAATTTAAAAAGATTGAATATCAACAATACCTTATGGGGAATCTTAATACACTGGAGCAAACAAAATATTCTTTATTTTTATTATCTAAGCTCTAAAATTTAACATAAACTGACTAATTACTCTTGGTTTATGTTTCCATATTTTATCAGTTTCTTAGTTTTAAGTTTCCTTAATGTCTTATCATTGTTATTTTTCTGAGGATGGTATTTTTTCTATATAGCCCTATTATTTCATACAATACCCTGAAATACTATTCAAAATTGCATTTTAATATTAAAAATTTGAAAGCATTGACACCATCTATTAACTCTTATTTGTAAACTATAATAGTTTTTATATATTCTTTATTTTTTTAATAAAGATACTTAGATTATATAAATGTTACATATAAAAATATATAATGGATTCCAATAGGCCCCACTCCCCACATCTCCTACATTTTCCCACATTAATAGCATCGTTTATTACTGTGGTACATTCATTGCAATTGATGAACACATTTTGGAGCATTGCCTCTAAGCATGGATTATAGTTTACATTGTAGTTTATACTCTCTTCCACACAATTCTGCAGGTTATGGCAAGATATATAATGGCATGTATCTGTTATTGCAGCATCATTCAGGGCCATTCCAAGTCCTGAAAGTGCTCCCATATTACACCTCTTTTTCCCTCTCCATGCCTTCAGCACCTCCAGTGGCCACTGTCTCCACATCAATGATATAATTTCTTCCATTGCTAGAATCACAATAAGTCTACAGTAGAATACCAGTAAGCCCACTCTAGTCCATATTTTATTCCACAATCCTGAGGATTCTGGGATGGTGATGCCCACTCCACCCTTAATTGAGAGGGAGCTTTGATCCCATATGCCTGATGAGTGGGACTCTCTTGCTTGCAGTTATAGAATCTTTCGATTCCTTGGTGTGGTGGTTGTCCACCATCTCCTCCTTGTTAGTTGTCCTGGGTGAGTCCAGTGAACTGGAGAGTAGTTGCAACTCAGTTCAGATTCAGGGCCCAGCTGGCACATGGACAGCCCAAAGATTTAAGTCCCATTTTTTTTAATAATATACGTTTCTGGTGTACAGATCTATGAATTTTTACACATCAGGATACAGAACTGATATCAGGATACAGAATTGATAGTGTTATAAAACCCTATCTTAAAATTATATCTTTAGCAGTATATAATTTTAATTTCCAAATATTTATATATTTAAATATGTATAAATCTTTTGCCTTAAATCCACTGTGCTCAGAGATCTGGATACTGTCTGTGCTTTAATTTATTGAGGCATTTTAAATGCCCTAATAATGACCTTTTAAAAATATTCTAACTCTGCATGCAGGTATATGTTTTCTTTAATTGTTGAATGTATAACTTATGTATGTCAAATATGCCAATATATGCTTTTTTCCATTAATAACTTTTTTATTCACAAATCAACTTTAGTGATACATACTAATAAAGCATAAATCCATTTGAAAAAACCCTATCTTCTGCTATCTTTTGTATTCACATCATCCCCCTAACTCTATCCCTGGCAACTATTAATCTGTTTTCCATTATTAGAGATTAGTTTGGTGTGATTTGGTTTGATAATGTCATATAAATGGGATTACATACCATGTGACCTTTTGAGTTTGTTTTGATTTTTCACTTAGCACAAGGCATTTGAGATTCATCTAAGTTGTTAAAGACATCAATTGTTCATTCTTTTTTATTGCTGAGTAGTGTTCCATCTTTATGGTTATGTGACAGTTGATTTGTTCATCTGCTGAAGAATATTTGTTGTTCCTAGTTTTTAGTAGATTGTGTAAACTTTATTAATTGTGTAAATATTTGTGTACCAAGCTTCATTTTAATGTAAGTTTTTTTCTCTAGAAAAGGTAATACTAGGAGTAGGATTATTGGGACATATGGTATGTATGTGTTTATTTTTATGAGAAAGTGCTAAGCAGTTTTCAGAGTAGCTGTATACATTTTCCATTCCTACCAACAATGCATAAGAGTTCTAACTTCTCTGCACATTTATTAGCACTTGATATTTTCAATAGTTTTAGTTTAGTCACTCTAATATGTGTAGTGGTCTCTCATTACAGTTTTAACTTGCATTTCCCTACTGACTAATAATGTTGAAAATCATTTTAGGTGACTTTTGCCATTTGTATATCTTTGATGCAGTGGCTGCTCAAGTCTCCTACCCATTTTTTAATTGATATGCTTATTTTCTTTCTCTTGAGTATCAAGATCTAGTTATATATTCTAGATAGAAACACTGCAGTGGATATGAGATTTGCAAATATTTTCTCCCAGTGTAGATTGGTGCCATGTCTAGGAACTCTTTGTCTAACATGAGACCAGGTTGATTTTCTCTCTCTCTCTTTTTTTCTTGTAAACATTTTACATTTAGATTTATGTTCCAATTTGACTTAATTATTGTATATGGTGTTTAGGTTGACTTAGTTATTTTATATGATGGTTAGGTTCAGGGTGACTTTCACTACTTGTTTTGATTGGCCAAATTTCCAGTATGAATTGTAAATGGGATTGTCCTTGAATTGCCTTTGCCCTTTTACCAAAAATCAATTGAATATAAGTGTGCAGGTCTACTTCTTGATTGTCTTTTATGTTCTTTTGTTTTATATATTTATCTTTTTTACAATACCACATTCATAACAGTTTATATTACATGATAACCATGTTTCTAAAAATGCTATAAAATCACTGCATGAGATTTTGTATAGATCACATATTCTTCTGGATAACAAATTAGAGAAAACATCATATAAACCTAGTTTTAAAACTGGGCTATTCTACTTAACTGAGCTCGTATGACTTGCACAAGTTATATAGAATATATATCTCCATTTCCTCATCAGCAAAAATGACAGAAATTATCTAAATTATAAGTGTATTGTAGAAATTGAATGAGCTAATTTTTTAAAGTCAATAACACTTAATATATATTCTCAATAAATGTTATTCTTTTTTATCTTAATTTTACCTATCACAATGACTTTACCTGAATTTATTGGGTATTATTTTGATAATATGTGAAGCATGAGGAAAGTGATAAACTGATATAAATATAATTAATATAATTTCCTGCATAATAGCAGAAAAAGAAAACAATATAAAGATAGTATATTCATAATGAAATTTACTGTCCTTGGCTATAAGATTTTCAAAGAATTACTACTCTCCACTTGTGACCTTGAGCTAGGGACAAAAACAAAATAGAATATATCATGCAGCTTAGTACCATTTAGATTTAGTGCACAGAGAACTAATCCATCTGTTTATAGCTCCTCTTTTTTGTCCCAAGATAACACTTAGTTAAAAGACACATGCTTCAACCTTCAAGATAAATTATCCTTTCAATTCTTAATGGTTGTAAGTGATAAAAACCAAGAGCAAATCAGTGTGTGCATTAAAACTGGTGACATATATGCCTTTGGTTTGCTGAGTGATTATCCAGATATTTAAAGGTTAAATGGTTATTTATACATTTATACATAGATGGAGTTTGTGAATATAGTTATCATTCCTGTCAACATTTTGGTGCTTTATGAATAAGGGGGGGGAGATTGGACAGAGGAATGGATCAAATGACAAATAAAAAATGAATAAATGCATAAGGCTCATAGAATTTGATGTCTAAATATAAAGTGTTAGTCATCTAAACAGGAAAATAAAAGCTTGGAGAGGTGGAATGATTTCATCGATCATGTTTCCTCTATATGTAGTACCATTTTAGTGAAAAGCTGGGGGACGTCCCAGAGGTAAGCTCAATGAACATGCTTTGGCACTTTTTTCCTAAGAACTCAAGCTACTGTTCCAGTGATTTAATTTTCTACCATATATTTCAATATCATATTAACAATGTTCACCCTTTTACAATTGCTATAATTGTTCTCAAAACCCATATTTTGGGACTGAGTTTTAGATTGTATTGTAATGACTCAATGTTCATGAAAGCATGATAACTGGGATGGCTATAAGTAAAATAAAAACAATTTTCTTTTGTGTTGCTACTTGTATTTAGCCAGCCAAAGGGGTCCTGATGTAAAGTACCTGAAATCTGTTGGCTTTTTTAAAAACATATGTTTTAAATTTTAAAAAAATACTTAGATTACATAAATACTACATAAAAAAGATAGGGGATTTCCATATGCCCCGCTTCCTACCCTTGCCATGTTTTCCCACATTAACAACATCCTTCATTAGTGTGGTACATTTTTTACAATTGATGAACACATTTTGGAGCATTGCCACTAAGCATGGATTTTAGTTTACATTGTTGTTTACACTCTGTCCTTCACATTTTTGTATGTTATGACAAGATACATAATGGTCTGTATCTGTCTTTTCAATGTCATTCAGGATAATTCCCAAGTCCTGAAAATTCCCCCATATTACACCTCTTTTTCCTTCTCCTTCTTCAGAACTTCCAGTGGCCACTGCTTCCACATCAATGATAAAAGGTCTCCCATTGCTAGAATCACAATAAGTTTATAGTAGAATACCAATAAGTCTACTCTAGGCCATCGTTCATTCCCCAGTACTGAGGATTCTGGGGTGATGATGTCCATTCCATTTCTAAATGAGAGAGGGCTTATATTCCACAGGCAGATGGATGGGATGATCTTGCTTGCAGTTGCAGACTCTCTCTGTTCCTTGGGATGGTCATTGTCCATCATTGTCTCCTTGTTAGTTGTCCTGGGTAAGTCCAATAAACTGGAGAGTAGGTGTTGCAACTTTGTTGAGATTCAGGCCCCAGCTGGCACATGGACAGCCCAAAGATTTAAGTCTCTTGGATGTACATCTATCAACTCCAGTACTAACTGTGGGTTCAAATAGAAGATGCAGAAGAAACATGTGTAGGAAAACCACAA
>PVKH010050217.1:0-10020 GCA_004027955.1 Chaetophractus vellerosus | reverse complement strand
ATTTTAGAGAAACTTTGACTATGGTAACATCTGTTCAAACTACCTGTTGTAATATTATTTTTAAGTTGCTCATAAAGTAATATAAATTATCAATTAAAGATAAAATCTCCTCAATTATAATAGAAGACTAATTCTCAAGTCTGTTGAAAGAAACATTAGTTTCTTTATATTTATTGTGTTAAATTATTGTGTTAGTTAGCCAAAGGGATGACAATGCAAAATGGGTGGTGGGACCATGGATCCTTAAGAGGAAGAGGGAGGCTGAACTCTTGCAGACGTCGGCAGCCATCTTGCTCCAACACGTGGCAACAGACTTTGGTGAGGGAAGTAACTTAGGCTTTATGGCCTGGTAACTGTAAACTTCTACCCCAAATAAATACCCTTTATAAAAGCCAAGAGGTTTCTGGTATTTTGCTTTGGCTGACTAATACAGAGTTTGGTACTGAGAAGTGGAGTTATGCTTTTGGAATTACCAAAATGCTGGAACAGTTTTATAAATGAGTAAAGGGTATTTTTTTGAAGGAATTGTGAGATGTTTGATGAACAAGGCCTAGAATGCTCTGAAGAAACTGTTGGTAGTAACATGGAACCTAAAGTTATTTCTGATAAGGCCATAGAAGGAAACAATTGTGAGATGTTTGATAAAAAAGGCCTAGAGTGCTTTGAAGAGGCTGTTAGTAGGAATATAGATGCTAAAGAGATTTTTTTATGAGACCTTAGAAGTAAATGTTGAAATTAGTATTGGAAACTCTGGGAAAGGTGATCCATGTTTTAAAGTTGCAGGAAACTTGGCAAGATTAACTCCTGATGTTTTATGGAAGACAGAATTTGAAAATTGCAAGCCTGGACATTTAGCTGAAGAACTTTTCAAAATAAACTTGGAGAATGTGGATTGGCTTCTCCTTGCAACTTATAGTAAAATGATAGGCAAGAGAAATAAGCTGAGAATTGAATTGTTCAGCCCAATGAAACCAGAAAGTGATCATGGAAATTCCAAGCCTCTGGAAATCAAGCTCCCAGATAATAGTGCCCCATTTGAGGCTTAACTAAACTTGGAACTTGTGATTCAAGATTGAAAATGCAGTTGCCTTGTGGAAAGTCTTCCTGTCTGAGGGCTTGGACACCTGTTTCTTACATGCTAAACCAACAAACATTTTGAGAGTGCTGTATGAACAAATCACTCTAAGCCTGGAATAAAAGGGGCATGGAAGGGAGAGATTGAGGGAGAAATGACTTGATGAGGAAAACCATGGAAGCTGAGATCTGGAATTAAGACATTACCTTGGGCCAAGAGAGGAGCCCCACCCATGTGTACAGAGAGGGGGAGTTTGCCCCAGCAGTTGAGGAGGGTGGATATTCCTGTCCGATATTCAGGGAAAGTTTTGCCACCCCAGGGTAGAGAGAGGGTAGAGCACATTACTCAAGGATTAGAGAGGTTAAGGTCACCAATTTATAGGTATGACAGGGCTGGGCCTGTCCCCCATGGATTAGGGAAGGCCAGGTGGTCAACTCATTGCTCTGAGAGGGTGGAGGCTATATGTCAAAGGTAGGGAGGATGTTGCCTTCACCTCACTGTACTAAGGCAGTTAAGACTTTAACCCAAAGATTGGGTAAAGTGTGACAATCACCCCAACACTCTTGGAGAGGAGGTCTGGAACTTGGTCACCACCCAGATGCTTGATAAGGGTGGAACCAAGAAAATGGCCATTGTGCAAGCCTGTGGAAAGGGTAGATCCTCATGAGGCCCCAGGGAGAAGAAGCCATTATCTTGAGAAAGACTCTCAGACATGGAAATCTAATGGTGTATGCCCTACAGGTTTACAGAACTGTAGAGGACCCATGACTCATGTTTCCCTCCCAATTTCTCTTTATGGTAATGAAAATATTTATCTTTTGTCTGTCCATTTGTATATTGGAAGCAGATAAATCGTTTTGTAAGTTTCAGAGTTCTACAGCCAGACAGGAACTTGCCCCAAGACAAAGTGTATTTCCTTAAACTGATTGTGATATGATTCTGTACTTAATATTGTTACTGAAATAATGTTTTTTGAATATTGTAATGTCTTTTTGGAATTCAGAAGGTAGAGTGTGGCAGTTTGGCATTCTTTATGAATTCCAAAAATAGATATTGGATTATGTTTGTAAATTCATCTTTATTAGATTTTATGAAATTCAGAGGTTTCACTTTTACTTGATTAAATTATGACTAGCGCTTTGATTGGGCCATATCAGTAGGATATTGAGTCCCCACCCCCTTGGTGGGTAGGGACTCATGGATAAAGTGACATGGCAGGGGAGACAGCTGGAGTTTTTGAATGCTGGATCCCCAGGAAATAAACACATAGGAAAAGAACACAGAAATAGAGACAGCTCCATAGACACAGCAGAGGCCCTGGGAAGAGAGAGAGCCTGAGAGTCTACAGCTGACCTTGTGGATAGACCAGAGCAGCTGAGCCCAGAGAGAAACAAGTCCTGGGAGAGAGATGCTGAGATTGGTAGAAGGTGGGACCACGGAACCTTAGGAAGAAGAGGAAGACTGGACCCTTATAGATGTTAGCAATCGGCTTGCCCCAAAATGTGGCAACAGACTTTGGTGAGGGAAGTAACTTAGGCTTTATGGCCTGATAACTGTAAGCTTCTACCCCAAATAAACACCCTTTATAAAACCCAACAGATTTCTGGTATTTTACATCAGCATCCCTTTGGCTGAATAATACAATGACTCAAAAAACCATTCATGGTCTAATAGGATTGGGAAATGATGGGTAAAACAAATTTTAATACTTTTTTTTACAATTTGAATAGTTTCTCTGAACACTTATAATACTAATATTCAATGTGAACTTCTTAAAGGCAATAATGTAAATATTATTTCTGAACCTTTTTTTCACTTCAAAACTGACAACTTTTCATTGGGCTATTGTTATGGGAGGAAAAACCTTTGAAAATACTAGAATAACTTATACAATCAAATAATGGACATGTTTAGAAATCTGATATACATTATAAAAAAATCATTAATTGCCAAAATACAAGTATCTTGGGGAAAACCTGTGGTCAGTAGAAGATACAATAGCATGGTCCCCTAGCTTTAGAATTTGTTATAATTCTAAACACAAGATTTTTCATCAGCTTTCTCTCTACAACTTTTCCTTGTCTGTGTGGAGTGGGACAACTAAACCCCTCCAAGGAAGAAATATTTATATTTTCTGTGGTTCATATACAAACTAAATTTTTCTTTTTCTCCAGAAAACTCAGATTTGGAAGTTCTATTATCCTTTCTCTACTAACTAGGGAGCATATGATCTATTCCCCCAACCCCTAATAGTTCCCATTTGTGGCAAAAAAAATTCAGTGTCTTATTTACTCAATAATTGACATTATGATGAGAAAATGATTGAGTACCAATTCTAGCTATTTCTAGATATATTCTAAACCTTTACCTTGCTCCAGAGATTAGAAAATGGCAAAAGTGTTCCAGTTCTGTATAAGACGGAGGAAGATCATTCCATTCTGTCCTCTCACAGTATGAAATGAAACTCTAGACATATTACATGAAGCAGCTATTGAGGACCATGCAATATAAATGATTACAGGAAGATTGAGGAAAGATACTGGAATTCAAAGTAATATCAAATAGATGTTGAACATTTTTTTTCTGGAATTGCCCATTTGGGACTAAAATAGGCAGCACCAAACCCAAAAACATGTACCAGATGAGGATAGAAGGAATATAAAGAGAATTTCTTACTTGGGAAGTTACAGATATATGCTCAGTGTCTATCTCTCACCTTTGCCTTCCCCTTGCTTCCTTTTCTATTGTGCACACATTTTAATCTGTTTCCATTCCACATCCTGAGGCAGATGTTAGGTCTAATGAAAAGACCCAGCCATACCTTTAACTTAGGAACTGGGAACAAAAGGCTCCCCAGATCCTTATCAGAGCAGAAAGTTATAGATCAGAGGCCTCTTGCCCTAGGGTAGATAAATACATAAGTCAGCCAAAGGGGTGCTGATACAAAATACCAGAAATCTGTTGGCATTTATAAAGGGTGTTTATTTGGGGTAGAAGCTTACAGTCACAGGGCCATAAAGTGTAACTTACATCCCTCACCAAAGTCTGTTGCCATATGTAGGGGCAAGATGGCTGCCTTTCTCTGTGAGGGTTCAGCTTTCCTCTTCCTCCTAAAGTTCTGTGGTCCCAGCTCCTTCTGTTCTCAGCTGTAGGTTAGCATAAGGCTTGTTTCTCTCCCTGGGGCTCGTTTCTTTCTAGGCTTTCTCAGCTGTTCAGGGCTCTGGTCTCTTCAGATACAAACTATCAGGCAAATGGCTTGGCTCTCTCCCCAGGGCCCAGTGTCCAAAACTAAAATCTCTGTGTTCTCCTTCTCTGTGTATATGCTTCTGTGTGACAGTCTGTTTTATCCCCACCAATGGGGTGGGCACTCAACCCTGCATGCCCTAATGACATGATCAAATAAAAGCCTTAATCTTGGTTTAATAAAGTAAAAGTGATGCCTCTGAATCTAATACAATATAATATGCCAAGAGGAACAGAACAATTTACAAACACAATCCAATATTTAATTTTGGGATTCATAAAAAATATCAAACTGCTACAATACTCAACACTCAAACAGCAAAGATTTGTCTCTCCTCTCCGATGCAAAATGAGGCATGTAGAGCTTCCATCAACCAACCATGAACAAAGAAGGTGTACTCCCCAGGAGACTGGCCATGAAGGGATCTCTTCTCTATTCTTTTAAACCGTTTGTATTGTGTAAGTAATAAAGTAGTTATTTGTTGAAAGTTTCTACTGTTCCATGATGCACCATGTAGAAACTTTTGCCTCATCTCTCCTTTCCTGTTCTGTTGAATGGGAAAGGGTGTCCTAATAAATGAAGAGAATGGAGGAAATTCTGATTCTTTGTTTTTCTTTCTTTTACTTCCCCCACACCCCCATTCTTTCCTTATCCAGCCACCAAGAATTCACATGGTAGCTGGAACATATAACCAGCATCTGCTTTTAGGTAAGTGAGCTCTGAAAAAGAATCCTTCTTTCTGGCTTCTGAGGTCTTAAGAGCATAAGAGCATGGAATGTAACCCTGTTGTTCTTTTCTCTGTTCTCCCACTGCTTAGCCCATATGAAAGCATCTTTGTGGGAAATGAACAGCAGAGTGGAGAAATTAAAGCTCCTGAATTCTGGCCAAAGGACTGGTAAGGGAACCAGAAAATGCCAGATAGATTGTGGAGTGGTGAGAGCTATAGATCACAATTCCATGAAGTTATTTATGAACTTCTGAGTTTACCAATGAGTGATGTATTCATGGATTTTACCTTAAACAGGACATGATAGGCTTTGAATACTGAGCTGCAGGGTAGACAACTACCTAAGACCAACATGGGCCAGTAGTTGGCACACTAGATAGACTTGAATAGCATCGCAAACATTTAAAAAACTGAACTTACAATATAACCACATACCACAGAAGGAAAGTCAGAACTTGCAGGATGAATTTAATTCTGATAGTGTTCCTGCTATAATAAGACAAAGAAAGGCACATCACATTTAGGATTTAACAAGATCCAGAGTTTCATAACATAATACCTAAAATGTCTGGTACACAATCCATCATTTTTGGCATACAAGGATCAAGGAGAATTTCAATTAAAAAAAAATTGACAATCAGATACCAACACTAAGATTGCAAAAGTATTGGAACTGTCATTAAAGGATTTGAAAGCTGTGATTTTAACTATAGTTACAGCTCCAAAAAGTAAACTTGTACCTTCTTGAAAGAAAGAAAACTTTAGCAAAGAGATAGATAATATAGAGATTTAACAAATAGAAATTTTCAAACTAAAAAGTACATTTATAAGAATACAATTGATAGAAGAATGCAGACAAAACTATAAAAAGTTGTTGAAGTTGAATATTAACTTTAGAAATTTTTCAATCAGAACAACTGAGAGAAACAGGTTGAAAAACAAAATATCAGAACTCCAGGGACCTGTGAGACAATACAAAGGTCCAAAATCAAAGAAGGTGCGAAGGAGGGTGGTGCAGGAAAAAACAAACAAACAAAAAAAACAAAAAAACCCCACAACTATTTGCAGAAATAGTTTGCAAAAGCTTCCCAAATCTAGTGAAAGATATAAACTTACAGTTTCAACATAAGTAAACATAAAAAAGTATAGTCTTAAATTACCCTCAGAAACTTTATAATCAAACTACTGGAAAAGAATGACAAAGAAAACATTCCTCAAAGCAATCAGAGTCAAAAGATGCGTTAAATATAAAGAAACAATGATTTAAACAACTGCACATTTTTCATCAGAAACCATAGAGGCAAGAAGGAACAAAACCAACATTTTTAAAGTGCTGAAAGAAAAGAAGTATCAATGTAGAATTGTATGTACAGGGAAACAAATACTAGAAAAATAGAGTTATTTAAGAACTTGACAGATAAATACAAATAAGATAGTAAAAAATATTCAAATAATCTAAAAGATGACAGGAAGAAGAAACAGAAAAACACAAAGCATAGGGAAAAGAGAACTAATAATAGTAATAATAAAAGATCTAAATCCAACCATATTATTACAATAAGTATAGATGGTCTGTCAAAACTAAAGAAAGGCAGATAACAGAAAACAAAGAATTTGTTACCAGCAGAGAGTCTAAAAGACACGCTAAAGGAAGTTCTTCTAATGGAAGAAGAATGGTATCATAGAGAATGTAGGGACATGGAAAGAAGGAAGGAAGGAAGCCAGGAAGGAAGGAAGGAAGGAAGAAAGGACATCAGAATGGAAAATATTATTTATGTATTAAATATGTTTGACAGTTCAAGAAAATATAAAATTATAAAGGGTTTTCACTATATGTTGATTCATACTCATAACTACCATGGTATAAAATGGGAAGGTGAAGAAACCTATATGATGGTGTGGTTTCCATATTATGCAGTGACAGTAACAAATATTTTGGAAAATTCCTACTCAACATACATGTTTTTACATTATTATATTAAATATATAAATAAAGTCTAATGAGGACACCACAATTTCTAGCCATGACAGAGTAACAGAAGGGACTGCCTGAAATAACTTTAGAAAAGGACAAAATGATATGGAAAAAATGTTTTCAAGATATTAGACATTATGTATAACTTGATATATCTGTTACAAATTAACAGACACAAGTAATAGCACACTTGAAACTACTTGTTTAACAGAAAAGAAGAAAAGAAAGAAGGAAAAGATGAATTAAAAAACATGTGGTATTTATAACACCAATAGCAAAATGGTATATGGAAATCCAACCACACTAATGATTATATTAAATGTGAATGGACTAACCACTCCAAACAAAAAGTAGAAATTGGCAAAATAGTAAAAAAAAAAAAAGCAGGATACCACCGTATGCTACCTACAGGAGACACATTTTAGAATTAAAGACACAAGGCAAAAAACATAGCTAAAAGTAAAAGGATGCAAAAATATATACCATGCAAGAAGTAACCTTGAAAGAGCTTGAGTGACTATATTAATATAATAAAATATAGATTTTAGGGCAAATATATTAATAGAAAGAGAGAGGAATATGAATATTTAATGGTGATAGAGATAATACATCAGAAGTTTACACCCAGTATAAAAGACTACACACCCGAAAACACACTCCAAACTACTATAAGCAAAAGCTGAAACATGAGGGAGAAATAGACAAATCAACAATTATTGCTGGAGATTCCAATTTTTACCTCAACATTTTATAGAAAACTAGTGAGAAAATACGGAAGAATATTGAAGTCTCAATCAATATTATCAACCATTTAACTTAAGTGAAACTTGGAACACTTTACCCAACAAGAGGAGACTATATAGTCTTTTCAAAAGTGTACAGTGTATTCTCCAGTATAAATCACATGCCTAGTCATAAAACATGTCTCAATCATTTAAAGTGATTGAAAATTACAACATATTTTTTTAAGTTCTTGAAATGATCAGTCAAATTCATAAGTATTTAGCTAGACTGACCAATATAAAGAGAAGATGCAAATTGACACAATCAGAATTTTAAAAGACAGGATATCATAACAGTTCCTACGTAAATTTAAGGGATTATTAGAGACTGTTATAAGCAACTTTATTCTAGCAAATTAGAAAGCTTAGACGAAATGGAAAAATTCCTATAAAGACAAAATAATCAAAACTGATTCAAGAAGAACTTGAACATATTAATAGACCTATAACAAATAAGCTTATTGAATTAGTAATTGAAAGTGAATCACTAGTGATGTCTACCAAATATTTAAAGAAGAAATAATATCCAGCCTTCATAAAATCTTTCAGAAAAGTCCAAGAAGGTACACCTCTAAACTGATTCAATGAGGCTGTAACTGAAAAATTAATAGACGTGTTTTAATTCACTGACTGACTTATATTTTAGGCAACTGCTGACCTGCTAATACATTGCAACACAGCCAAAAGAAATAAAGAAAATTGTGATAGCTTACTGAATTAGAGTCTTGATGAATGTTAGCCTTTTAAGTAGCCAGAAGTAGATATCTGTAACTGCTGTAAATCCAGGCACTTGACTGATGCCATGTTCTAAAATTGCATGACCTTACTTGGTAAGTGGACAGTAATGAAACAACTCATTACTGTCCCTGCATATAACTCATTATCTTATTTTGCAAACCTGAAGTGGGGTGCCCTTGCATGTAGCCTCTTTTTGATTAAAATCAGTCAGCGTAGAGCTGACCGCTCCAATTCCTAAGTTATCTTGCTAAGCCAAAGCAATTCTATTCAGGGTTGACCTGCCTGACATGTGCAGTAGCCTAAACCTTAAAATTTCAAGTAAAGTAAGCACGTATTCAATCTGTGCATGCTCAGTAGACTATCTCCAGTCTCATCATCTCTCATTATCCTAGAGCCTGCCTGCCTTTGTTTGGATTCTATGAAACATTGAAAGTTTCTCCAATTTTGGGAGACAGATTTATGGCCAATAGGCATCTGATGTCCTTACTTTGCACTTAGCAATAAACTCTTTCTCTCTTTGAAGCTCTGGTGTCATGTAATTGGCTCTTCTCTGTGCATTGGTTAGAGAACCCCTACACTGATCAATATCAAGGCCAGTATTACATTGTTAATGAAGCCGACAAAGACAAATAGAGACTTTGACTCCTCATTATGATGGCTAATTTCAAGTATCAACTTGATTAGGGTATGGGGTCCAACTGTTTGGTCAAGCAAGCACTGGCCTGTTACTGTGAGGATATTTTGGAAATGATTAACGTATATAGTCAGTTGATTCCATCTATGCCTGAGGATTTTAGAAGTTAGAAAGAATAATTCAGCTAACCAGCTTCACATTGGGAATTCAACTTCATCTTCATTGGAATTTCCAACAAGTGGCTTGCCCTATGGAATTTGGACTTGCCAATCTCCATGATCATATAAGCCAATTCCTATAATAAATCTCTTAATACTTGCACATATATACATATATATACATATAGGTATGCTCACACACACACACACACATACATACATATATATCCTGTATATACTGTTGGTTCTGTTTCTATGGAGAATCCTGATTAACATACTCATGAACAAAGACTCAAAAATCCTTAATAAAACATTAATCTGAATCCAAAAAATATATTATACATTCTAACTGTGATGGTTAGGCTAATGTGTCAACTCGGCCCGGTAATTGTGTCCAGCTATTAGGTCTAGCAAGCACTGGGCCAATTGAGTTTATTGCATGGATGGCTGATCACATCTGCATCAATCAGCAAGATTGGATCAAGAATGGATGATGCTTTTATCCATTCAGTTGACTGCCATAAAAGGGAACTGGTTTCAACATTCAGAGAGAATTTCCCAGCTCGTCGTTTGACAGCGAACTTCTCCCAGGAACTCATCCAGGACCCTTCATCAGTCTTTCATCGGAGCCCCTGGCTTGCAGCCCGCCGGCGGAACCTGGACTTGTGTATCCCCATGGTCACGTGA
>PVKH010050216.1:0-10047 GCA_004027955.1 Chaetophractus vellerosus | reverse complement strand
AAAAAATAAAAATATATATATTTAAATAAATAAACAAACAAACAAACAAATAAAGGGCCCTAAAGATTCCAGCGAGGAACCTCTCTCACTACAGATAAAGGAAAACCACAAAATTGAACTGAAGCAGCTATTGTATCCTGCTACAATATAAAGTTACTCTTGCTAACTGTCCTTGAGCAGGAGGGAAAGTGAGATAAAGAAAGAGGCAGGTATGTGCAGTTCAGCTTCTGACCCTCCACCCCATCAAGATTATCTTGTGCTCTCACATCAACGGATTCTTTGCCCTTTGTCTGGTGATTCAATTCCTTGGCTTAATTTTACTAAATCTATAGGACAAGAAAGAAAATGCGAACTTTGTGTTTATTTTTGTGAAAGCTATGCTATCTCCCCTTTTTAGACTGTACCATCCCCTGAGATTTGTGGGCTGCTGGGAGGTGGCCCATATGATTTTAAGAGCAGTACCTCGAAAGAGCACAAAATGAGGCGCTGCTCAAGAACACCAGAGCTTTTCTTCGGCTTTTGTTTTTTACCTAATCCATGTCCCGTAACATGTAGTAAGCTACATTCTTAAATACATTTTTTCAATAACTTTCATGCTAACAAAATTGATTAAATGGTTAAATAATTATTAAAATACATATATTTAATATGTGTAATTAAAATCTATATTATAACAAATGCTGGCAGTGGGTGTAAAATTTAAGAGTAGGATTAATAAATCCAGTCTTTGCATTCTCAACTACCTTCTTCTGCTCTAGCTCCCTCTCTCGTCTTCTCCCCCTTTCTCTCCTCTTGACCCTCCAGTTTTTTGCTCCCTGAATTGTTGGCCACATTAACAGAAATGTTTTAAACAATGTAATTTTTCCTGTTCTTTAAGAAACAGCTTTAGTGGAACTTTTTTTTTAATCTCAAAAATACCAAATTAAGAAATTGAAATGCGTTTTAATTTACATAACCTTAAATTGTATTTTTCTGTAGGATTGTGGTGTTCAATTAAAGAGAGATAGAAGCAAAAGGAAAATGAAAGAAAAGAAAATGTCTGCCACAGATCTCAAAAAAAACTCAAAGAAGCTAGAATGACGGTCAAAACCAAAAGGAACTCAGGTTGAGGAACCCAAGGGCCTTAACAGTTGTATAACTTGTCCCAGGCTGCTCGGCTTGTTAGTGGGAGAGAGTCAAAACTAAACCCCAGGAGAATGTGTGATGTTTCCATGGTTTTCACATCCTGGGGTAATAAGTCAGGGAAGACCTCTTTCAAATGAGTTTGAGCCTCCTCTGAAAGGCTGTAACAGCTTCACATCTCCCTCTAACACACAAAGGATTTCCCCTCTAGCACAGTGCCACAGGGCAGGAAGTCCTGGAGAACAGTATATACCACCAAAGCCACTGCAGGCCCCAAGTCTCAAGGCCTAAACACTGGGGATGGGTTCCTAAGGCTGGGGGTAGGGCAACAGTAGGGAATAGGGGGAGTGGGAATGTGAAAGAGAAAAGAGTAGAGTTGGGGCATACCATTGGGTTGTGGGTATCACATTGCCTGTGATTTACTTTAAATTACTTAGGATAGG
This sequence comes from Chaetophractus vellerosus, assembly GCA_004027955.1. Lineage (NCBI taxonomy): Eukaryota > Metazoa > Chordata > Mammalia > Cingulata > Chlamyphoridae > Chaetophractus > Chaetophractus vellerosus. The sequence continues at coordinate 8,482 of PVKH010050216.1, read as the reverse complement.
CTATAAGGGCTATGTGTGTATGTGTGTGTCACTTTTGACCTCTTATCATAGGCATAAGGTTTAAATTTATCTCCCTTCCAACTGAAATATACACACCAGGGATAGTTAGTTAACATTTGAAAGCTTCCAAACAGAAGCCCCCAGGCCAGAAGTAGCCACTACTTCAGTTATCTATGCAGCCATCAACACCAAGGGGGGAATTGATTAGTGTGATATATTAGGGATGGGTTTTCAATATTGAAATTAATGGTGATTGTTTTAGTTTCCTAGGCTGCTTAAAGCAGATACCATGAAATGGGTTGGCTTAAGCACTAAGAATTTATTAGCTTACAGTTTGAGGCCAAGAAAATGTCCAAATCAAGGCATCATCAAGGAGATGCTTTCTTCCCAAAAAGTGGCTGCCAGCAATCCTTGGCTCCTCTGCCATGTGGCAAGAGAGGCACGTGTCGTTTCCTGGTCTCTCTCTTCTCTTCCAGGTTTCATTGATTTTAGCTACTTGCTTCCATGACTTACTCTCTGTGTATTTATTCCATTTATAAAGGACTCCAGCAAAAGGACTAAGACCCATCCTGAATGAGGTGAGTCGTACCTTAATTGAAGTAGCCTTATCAAAGATCCTACTTACAATGGGTTTACACCCACAAGAATGGATTAAAGAACATATTTTTCTGGGGTCAGCTTCAAGCTGCTACAGTGATCACCACCAATATTCTTTCCTTGTTGGAACATTCCCATTTGCATATGAATCCCACCTTCCAACATACTACATGCTTTACTTCCTTAATAAGTCTATTATTTTATTACCTGCCTTCCCCTGCTAGAATATGTGCTCCACAAAGGTGCAGATTGTTTTCTGATTTAGTCTTGATGTATTCCAAGCACCTTGTTGAGGTGCTCAATAGCTATGTGTTGAATGAATGATGAATGTTCAAAATAGCTTGAAATATAGTACAAGTGCCACAATAGCCTTCATCCTTTGAATGGCCCTCTGGGCTTTGTTTTCTAACTGTCTTGAATCTAGCTAATTTTCACAGGATTTTGAAACCTGGCACCAACTGTGAGGTTAGCCCAAAACACCTGCATCTGCTTTAGATGCACCTATCATGCCTGTCGCTGCTAAAGCACCTAGGACAGAGATATGGGTCTTCATTGGGCACACAGAACACATTACATGACTCTTGTTGAGACTGCTTGTTAAGAAAAAGCTCATTGGTGGTACATCATTTGTTCTAAGGTCTTACTGAAGCATATCACATGGTAGAGAAATTGTGGGGCATGGAGCCTATAGCTCTTACCTACCACTCAGCATTGGAGGCTACCCTATTTGCCAAAAAGAACCCAATAGTTATGAACTACTAAAGTGACTTAGGTCAATTCCCAAGTAGTGGGGCAGTGGACTTCTAAGAGTCACCCACCTCTCACTGTGAATGTCCTGATCTGTTCAATCATGCACTGAACAGACTGCTCCATGCATTCACAGTGCTTCATCTAATATTTTGTCATCATCATCTTAACAAATCATCATGTCAACATGTATTTTTTTAATGTTGAGAGACTTCACTTTATAAAGACCTCAACTCCACCTGACTTCCCGTCACTCCCCCAGCAGCACTTTTGCTTCCAGTCCTTCTCATTTAGATCCTACCTCAACACGTTTATAATGGCTGAAACAGCAGGTATTCACAGGAAGCAGGCTTGAGGGTTGGCCTCTGAAAGGTATCAACTTGATTAAATTGAAAGATAAGGCAGACAGATGGAGAGAAAATAATGCACAAGGGGCCAAACAACCACTACCCCTATCCACCTCTCTTCACTTTTAAGTCTAATTTTGAGAGAGAGTAGGGGAGATGTTATTGTTCACACAAATTTTAAGTCTATCTCCAAATTATTTCAGGGGTATAAAATTGAGTTCTAGACCCCTGTGTCCAAAAGCCAGCATGTTACACAGGGACTTCTTCATGGCTGTTGAGTCCAAGAGTCACCACATGTCCAGCTCTTCAGCCTCTCCGGGTTTCAGAGGTCACTGGGCTTATACTCATTCATTCACTCATTCATCCACAACTATGTATCGAACACTTTCTAGGGGTCAGCCTGTGCCAAGGCACTAGTGTATCAAGATGAATATGATAAGGCCCCAGAATTCAGAGAATCCACAGTCTATCTGCAGAGACAGATGCAGAAGCAAACAATGATGATGCAGTGCAGATAATACACAGATGCCGATGTGTAAAGGGCATTTGGAAACACAGAGGAGGAGCACCTGGCTCTGCTTGGGGAGGGGAGGGTATTTAGGAAGGAGTGCAGTCTGGATGAGCAAAAGAGCAGATGTCAGTAATGGCCTGGCCTACGCACGGATAGGGGAACGACAAGCAGTTTGCCATTGCTAGAATTTAAAATGTAAGGCAAGGAGTAATGAGAGATGAGCCAGAAGAGAGGTTCAAATTCTGACTCCGCTATCTACTTTCTTGAACTTTAGGGATGAGATTGGCTTTATGAGAGGGTAACCTGTGTGCTCGCAATGGCCCATGCGCTCAGAAGGCCCCCATGCCTAGTATAATGCTCTGCTGTCACCATCTAGAAATTCTTAGTCATTCTTTATCAAGGGTCCCCACATTGTCTTTGTGTACTGGGCCCTAGAAATTACATAGCTGGCCCTGCTCAGGAATCTCTGCTTACCTCGGTTTTCTGATTTGTAAAACAATAATAATAGCATTCCCCACCCCCATAAAATTTTTGTGAGGGTGAAATGAGATAATACATGTAAAAACAAATACAAGTTCTTTCAACGACAATGTATCGATTATTTATGTCAACCGATAAACAAAAAACTAGGCTACAAGGCTACAAAGGCATTTATATGAGGTCTTAGAATTGCAATTCAGGGAGCACATATTATGTCCCATTTTGGGTCTTCCAGGAAAGGGTTTTTAAAGAAAAAGAAGATTACGTAAATTGTTTGTGGCTGGTAGATATTCAAGGTGCTTCACGTGTCCTTGGTTTAGATCGTTTACTGAGTACCTTAGCTAGTGGTTCATCCCTGGAATCCAGATGTCCTCAGGGTTTCAAGGACACTTGCTCGAGGCTTCACATACTCTGGTGATTTGTGATATCTGGCCGAGAGGGGCATGAAAGTAACCTCCAGAATGACCTCCCAACTCCATTTTAAATCTCTTAAACCATAGTAGCTCGGCTTTGTTTTATTTCTTTTTATATTTGCTACATGGCAGGCCCTGTTCTAGGCACTACAGAGACACCTGAGAGAAGTTGCTGTCATGGAGATTACACTGCAGTACGGGGAAGACAAAAGGTAACAAGTCAGGTAATATCAGATGGAATAAGTGCTATGTGAGAACTAAAATGGAGGGGAGTGTTGGAGTGACGAGTGATGGATAATCAGACTGGGCTACCCTGTGAGGTGAAGTCAAATGAGAACTGATAGTAAGAAAGAACCAGCCATGCCCAAGTTAGAGGGAGGCACGTTCCTAGCAGAGGGAACAGCTAGTGAAAACCCTAAATTGGGGTGTTTGAGGCACAGAATAAAAGCCAGCCTGGGTGTAGTCAAGTGAATTATATAGTGCTTCAGAGTGAGGCCAGAGAGAAGACTGGAGCCCAGGTCAGGTAGGACCCAAAGTCATAGCAAGGAGTTGGTGCTTTATTCCAAGTATGATGGCAAGCCATTGAAGAGTTTTCGACTGGGAACACTTGGTCTTATTTATAAGCTTAAAAGATAACTTTGCTGTGTGAGGAGTGGATTTGAGGGGGGCAAAGGTGAAAGGAGGCTGGTCAAGTAGGTTGTTGCTGCAATAACGTAAGCAAGAGACAATGGTGACTTGAACCAAGATGGCAGCAGTGGGATGGGGAAGTGGTTGGATTCATGATGAGAGCTGAAGGTAGAATCGATAGGACTTGCTAATGTTGGTGGTGAGGAAAAGAGAAGAAACAAGAATAACTCAAGTGCAATTAAGTGGATAAATGTTCACTATGACTATGTAAATACCAAACAATTAATAACATCTTAACCAAAAACGTACTTTGAATATTGGTGAGCACCGGTAAATGTTGGTTAATTACATGAGGAGACAGATGGGAGGGGGCGGTGAGGAGGAAGATGCTGACAAGGAAATGAAGGGGGAGGTGAAGAGGAACTTTGCCTACTTGACAGTTTTGCCTGGGGCAGGACCTGCTGACTGGTCTCCACAGAATGGAAAAACAAAATCACAAAAAAAGAGAAAGTTTGCTGTGTAGAAAGATTTAAACTAACAAAGGAAGAGGAAAGAGACACAACGGCAGGGATACATGTGTTTGGACACATCCCGCACTTGGGGAAGCTGACTCCAGAAAGGGCCAGGATCTGATGAGTGTGCAGGAAACCCTTTTGCCCTGTCAGTTGTTAATAACAATCAGGTCCATTTATTTACCCTTTCAGAGTGTGGTGTGGAGGAACAAAGAGGGGTGCTCAGGGCAGGTGAAGGCATGGACGTTTGTTATCTGCACGATGAGGACTCCAGAGAGACACCGCTGTGGCCCCAATGCACATGCTACGTGGAGACATAAACATTTCAACCAACGTTGCCAGTCTCTTGAGCCCTGCTACCTGGGACTGACAAGAATAACCCTCCTAAAAAAAGCTCATTCCCAGAGAAAGGTCAATGGACTAAAAGGGTGACTTTCTATGAAGATTAAAATTTTTGGAATTTTTCTAATCATTTGTAGTGCTAAACATGTGTACGTCAGGGTGAATCACACGAAGTTGCTGGGATTAGTCCTTCTTGACCTACAAAAGTGTCACAATTTAATAGGGTTCAACCTGATCGCTATTCTGCAAACTGGTAGAATGGTTTGAGCAAGATAGCACCGCAGCAATAAATCTTAGCTTAAATATTTCCCCACTACATTTTCTTCCTCAAAAGCCTAGAATGTTTCTATGTCTCTGGTGAGAAAATAATTTTCAGGGATTGAAGTAATTTTAGATTATTTGAGGAGAAAATATTTTACCTATAATCCTCTAGTATGTACCCAGCTTTGAAGCCAACAATTGTAATGTTCAAAGCTTACATGAAACTGCGAGGAAGGAATCCCCTTTGGGCAAGAGGGATGAAAAGAATCTTTACAATCCTATAATGTGGAGGGGCAGAATGATCGATAAACATTATGTAGTCCACCCCCTGCCCTTGTTTTATCATAGAGGCTAAGGAGCCTGCCCCAGGTTAATTGGTGGTTTGAGGCAGAACTGGGCCCAGACACTTTGTAGATTGAATCAACTGAGGTTTTTTTCCTTCTGAATCAACACATACTTTATATGGGAAAGTAAGAGGGACTTTATGGATGAAAATCATTTAGTTTGTAAGGAATAAAAAATTGTTTAACACAAGTTAAAAGAATTATATTTCCCAGGTAGCATGATAATAATCCAATAGATTAAGATGTGAAAAAATTCACCAAGAAACCAGGAGCTCTTATGACTGATCCATTTAGAGGAGGATGCTATGGCAGAGCCGAGGGCCTTCAAGAGCAGTACGAAGTGATTTTTATAAGTGGCTTGGGGAATTTGGGGAAAAAAAAGAATGTTTTAATAGATGCTTTTTGAGGATGGTGGTTTTTTATCTGAATTACCCAGTCTGCTTTTCGATATAGCTGCAGAAGTTTCACTCCAATGCATTATTCCTTCAATCATTTGCACCGAGTGTTTACTATATACCAAGCACTCTTACAAACATTTAGGATATACCAGTTAACAGACAAAAATCTCTGCCCTTAATGAGCATATATTCTATATTGGGGGAGAGGGAACAAACAATAAACATAATAAATAAGTGAATTATGTGATAACTTACAAAGTGATATGTGCCAAAGAAAAATGAAATAGAAGATCTTATGGCTGAGAGGACTCTGGGTTACTGGGATGGGAGAGGTGCATGTTGCAGTTTTAAACTAGGCTGGACAGGTCTAATTGAGAGGATGGGTTTGAACAAGGGTTTGAAGGAAATGGAATTAGTCAAAGGGTGTGATACTTAGTTTTATGTGTCAACTTAACTAGGTTATAGAGTCCAGTTGTTTGACCAAACACTGTCCTAGCTGCTGCTATGGAAATATTTTTTAGGTGTGATTAGCATCTACAATCTACTGACTTTAAATAAAGGTGATTATCCTTGATAGTGCAGATGGGTCTCATCCAACCTACTAGAGGTCTTAAGAGCAAAGAACTAAGGCATTCCAGAAAAAGAAGAAATTCTGCCTCAAGACTGTCTCGTCCACTCTTCTCTGAGTTTCCAGCCTGTTAGTCTTCCCTACAGATTTCAGACCTGCCAGCCCCCAGAGTCATGTGAGCCAATTCTTTAAAGTAAATCTTTATGTATATAAACATATATCCTGTTGGTTGTGTTTCTCTAGGGAACCCTGACTAATAAAAGTAGCTATTTAAGGGAAGAGCACTGGGCCTAGGCAAGCCACGAAGGTAGAGCTATGCCTGACACTGTGTGCTCCGGAGAGCTGCTGCTGTACCAGTTTCTAGAACATGGCTAAGTCCTTTTACATGGAAAAGGAAGCCTTCATGAATCCAATTTGCCTGTGTTATACTATACCTGGGATGAAAAGACCAGTTGGCCATGCAATGGACCAGTGAGAATCTGGATCTCACCACTTTCACTTCTGATCCAAGCATGCTTATGGTTGTGTGAATCTCAATTATATTCTTTACATTCACTGGTCAGGATTTCTGTGGCTATGGCTATGTCTCAGTGTTATAACAAATTGTCAGCATTCAGCCTTTTTTTTTTTTTGAGGTACCAAGGCCGGTTACCTTTTATGTGGGAAGCCAGCACTCCACCACTGAGCCACATCAGTTCCCCTGAGTGGTTGTTTCGTTTGTTTGCTTGTTGTTTGCTTTTGTTTTCAGGAAGCATCGGGGATGGAACCTGGGACCTCCCGTGTGAGAAGTAGGTGCTCAATCATTGAGCCATGTATACTCCCCTAATTCAGCTTTTTAATGATTGAATTAGATGAATCACAGATAATCCATTCATTAGCTTGGGTATCATATATCAGACAGGTGGTTGGCCATAAGAGAAGAGTAAGATTATTTGGCATCTATTATTAGCTCAACCATTTACTAGCTTATTGACCTTTAATAAATCATTCAAATCCCTTATGCTTTAATTTTCACATATACCATATCAAGATAATAGTGTCTGCCCAGTCTACTTCATAAGGTTGTAACGAAATTCAAGTGAGATAATATGTGTGAAAGTATACTGGAAGCTGTAGAACATAACCGAAAATGGCTTATCCACTTCTCTGTCCCCAGAGCCCAGCATTGTGCCTGGCATTCCATAAATGTTTGTTGAATGAATGGATGGATGGATGGATGGATGGATGGATGGATGGATGGATGGATGGATGAGTAAGACTGTGTGATAACATCCAAGAAAAAAAATAATGCTTTAGACATGACCTATAGCGACATGATCAATGTAAAGGTGACCATTAGTAACAATTACTTATATAAATCATGCCAAGTAAAGTATTATTTAGACTTTCACTTGAAGATTTTTAAAAACAGAGGTTATTTCAAAAGTTGATAGATGAGTACTCTCATTTAATTTTGTTAAGTCCTTTTATCTAGAAAATACAAGATATTCTTACCCAACGCAGGGGAGGGAGAATGGCAAAAATAAAATAAAATAAAATATTGATGAGCAGATCATATCAAGAAAGAGATTTTTTTTAAAGTGCATATGCCCTTTTAGTAAACTCTATATTTGGAATATAAATAATTTTTGGATTGTTTCAATGTTATAATAAACTGTGAAGGAGAGAAGGAAAGCATTTTGTATTCTGGCCAAAATGTTTCATGTTCCAAGAATCCTGCCTAATGAGTAGACAAAAAGAATGTCCAGTTGAATCCAACACCAAGCTATTTAAATAATAAAAGTAGATTCTGCTGAAAATGCTTCCTCAGCATGAAGTTCATAAGCCAGAGCAGAAAAAATTCATCTCTTCCACTAGAAGACTGTCTTTAATACTACTGATATTGTCAACTAAGATTTTTAAAGCCTATTTTGTTAGTTCTGTTTTCTCTGCCTTGGTCAAAACCTTAATTTTATCAAGGATCACACTAGCTCTTGGGTATAGGTAGAGGTACAAAGAGGAGGTATTTCCAATTGTTCCCACTGATTTCACCTACTGGAACTTTTCAGATACTTACTATTGGTTTCCCCTTACCTAAAATTAACACTTCCTAAGTACTATTTTCATTTGGAAAACTTTTAGGAGCTGTTGGATCTGTTGAACCTATTTTTCAATTTTCTTGATAGGTATACACGAAAGTCATTACCAGGGGTGGGGGGCGGATGTGGCCCAAATGGTTGGGCATCCGTCTGCCATATGAAGGGACCTGGAACCTGGGTTCGATTCCCGGACCTCCTGGTAAAAAAAATTAAAAAAATTAATCAGTAATAACATTAAAAAAAAAAGTTAAGTTTGG
>PVKH010050215.1:0-10027 GCA_004027955.1 Chaetophractus vellerosus | reverse complement strand
AAATTGTGCAAGCCCTGCCATCCTGTGCCATAACACGTAAGATTTCAGAATGTCACAACATGCAGCACTTCTCTCTTAGCAAAAGTAAATAGAAGGCAGTAAGACGTAAACACTTAACCATAGGCTCACAGTGCCTTGATCACAGGAGGCTTAGTCAACGACAGTATTTCAAATGGTCTCTATGTCTGACATCCCAGATCTCTGGGACACTGCACAACAATAAGATTCAGGATGAATGACAGGCACACCTCTCCTTACAAAATGGGATAAGGGCAATTCTGAGGGGGAGCGGAAAGAAGACCTGCCTGCATCTTCAAACACAAACGCTTTCTCAGAGAGAAAACTTTAGAAAAGAGAACACATGGGTCTAAAAAGTGTTTCCCTTAAAACTCCCCATACGAGCATATTCTTTGGAAATGGAATCTTCATGCCCCCCCCCCATATATCTCGGTTTGATAATTACAGGCCTCAATGATCCAACTTCTTAAATTAACTTCTTAATTTTTGTTAACAATTCCAATTATTTTCTGTAAGCTGTGATGGAGTCCTACAATGGAGAAGAAAGATGTGAGGAATTTAATCTGATGTCCACCTGACAGGATGGGAAAGGGAAACTTTAATTTTTCTGAGGAATATGGATTGGTGAGGTATGGCCCTAAGGATGCTGTGAGAAAGAAATCCCCATCCCACCCCACCCCAAACCTTAGGCAGGGGAAATGATGCAGCCGAACCTCAGGAAGCCTGACAGAGAACTGCTGCAGCCCACAGCACTTCTTTAACTGGATGACAGGGTGAGAGCTCCACTATAGCCAGGGATATCCAAAAGGTAATGCCGGCAACAGTAACCCTACTGATATGGCTAGGGAGGAGGCTCCACCAGTGAGCAACACGGACCAGTTCTACAAAGCAAAAGGAGCTTTTACTGGAAAATGCTCATGAGCTCCTTCTTTCTTAGTTCTGCCTACATCTGAGTGAGAAATTTCTGGAAGAAGGTAGAAGAAAGCTCAAGTTCCAGGGAGTCAATTGGTGGGATAAGCCATAGAATTATCATTTGGGTCTAGAGCCATTTTTATGACCATATTGTACCCCATACCCCTCAGGTGGGTGGTCTTGGAAACATGATGCTCCCTCATTTTGCTGCCTTCAAATTTTGTAAACAGGTAATTGTAATATTTAATATACAAAATGTCCTCAGAGGATTAGTTTGCCATGATTTGAAAATAAATTATTTTTGAAGAAATATTATCTGTGCTTCACTGTGTCTAGACTCCAAAAGTACCCCCAACTTTGTATTTTTAGTGAGAACTAAAAAGGCAGCAAATTCACATCAACATAATGGGTTGAAAAGTGACAACTCTAGTTAATCAGCTGTACCATCTCTATAAAAAATAAATGAAAGTATACTGGGTTTGGAGGATATTCATTTTGATTTGGGGTTGGCTTATCCCACTGGATTGATGAAGTCAACTTGGTTTTGTGTACTGTTGTCTCCACTACTTAACATTATCAAATGTAGAGGGGCTATGCTACATTAAGTTCAAATTCACAATGTATGCTCAAGAAGGAGAACATACACTCTTTCCTGGTACTGCTATATAAGGTAACTGTTCAAACTTTCAGTTTATAAAGAATGTGCAACCCCCATTCCCAGAACAGGAAGCTTCACGGCCCAGGGAAGGGACACCCGCATCAGCAGGTAACCTTGGATAAGGGAGAACAAAAATAAAAGAAAAACAGAGTGGGTTTTCAGCATTTTCCTTAATGAAGGGGGTCTGTATTTACCTTCTTTCTTATTGGGGCTTATATTACCACTTGACCAAAGCATGTTTATTTCTTTACACCTGGAGGGGTAAGGTAGTAGAGGGTGGGAGAAGAGGCCTCCAGGTTTTGAACAGAGGAACTGGGGAAAGGGCGAATGGGAAAATGTTTCAGGTTTTAGTTGAAAGTATTTGCCCTTGTTCCCAATTCCACGCCTTCTTTAACTAGGGCATAGCAGAAATAGAAGACTGAACTTTTAAAAAATAAATAAATAAAAGAAGGCAGGATGATTTTGTTTCTGCAAATGCCTTAAACAAAGCATGTGTTTCTGTTTAATACTGGATAAGATCCAATTGATGTCTAGATCCTTGTCAAAATGTTTACTTTTCCATGGGGTTTTTTTCCAGCAGGGCACTATGAAGCCACGGCTACACTCTGGACTTCAAAGATGCTGCCAGCCTCCCTTGAAAAGCCATTGTTCTACCGCCCCACCCCCAACCACTCAAATGATTTTTTAAAAATCATTTTGTGCCTGAAAATGATCAATCTTCATACAATACCAGAAGAAAACTTAACAAGGAATTGAAGGAAATCCAACAAACCAAAGTAAAAGGTAAAATACATATGCCATGCATGATGTGAAGATAATAAATGAATAAACTTACGTAGCTGTATCTTACATTTTTACCAGAAAATTTAACCACATAATAAAAGCCACATACTATGATGCAAGAGGCTACAGAGCAAATATAAAAGCAGAAAAATGTGTCTGTGGATAACACGTGTTTAGGTAAAATGATAAAGGAATTCTGTAAAAAAAAAAAAAAATGTAAAAATAACAACCAGTGTAAATGGATTTGGTTTCTCTCTTTTCAATCTACATAATTCTTTAGATCAATTTTTCCCTACACCTGAGTAAAATACCTATTTTTCCATTCCATAATGACGTGCTTAAATTGGATCACGAAGAGCGGGGTTCTATGTCTGCCTCTATCACCATCTGACTCTAGGTTTTTTAAGTAAGTTTGCTGCTTCACAAATCACCCCAAAATGCAGTGGTTGAAAACAATAACCGAAGATTAGTTCAGGATTCTGTGGTTCTACCGTCTTGGCTGGGTTGGCCAGGGCTGGCTGGTAAGGATGACCTCATCCACGTGTCTGAGCCGCTGCTGGGTCACGTCACAGTCCCTCACCACCCAAGAGGCCAGTCCGGGCTCATTCACGTGGTGGTCTTATGGCTCCCGACACGAAGAAAGGCAAAAGGTAAGGCCCAAGCACTTTAGAAGCCTCTGTCTGTACCACATCTGCTACTTCCCCCTGCAAAGCCACATGGCCAAGCTCAGATTCAGTGTGGGATGGGACCACTTCAGGGAAGATACTGGAAGATGTGAACTATTTGGGGGACATTATCGTAACAATCTGCCACTCTAGGCTAGTCAATTAACCTCTTTGAGACTCATTTTCTTCATCTCGAAGAAATTTCTCAAAAATTTATTTGGAGAATTAAATGAGAAAATAATATGAAAGTTTTTGAAAAATGTAAAGCACTATGTAATTGTGAAATACTATTCCAATGGAGAAAACTAACCTTGTTGTTCTGGAGAGTACTTTTTCCCACTAAGAGTGTTTTTAACTTTTGAAATAATATCTGACAGCTAATTCAAAACAAATTTACCCCTATAGAAAATAATTTTTTGTGTTTTGTTAGCTAAATCACTACTGTTCGACTGGATTTTTCTGTTTCAGCCAGTGACTATAAGTTATAATAATCAACTCTGATGTTGTCTAGTAATATAACCTTTATAGACCTAAGATTTTTATCTCCACAATGCCAAAACATCCAACCAATTTAACGAAGTTGACTTTCCTAGAGCATCTGTATGTTTTGTCTACCTAACATTAACAATTTAGAAACTCCTCTGAGCGACTGGACTATTCTATTTCGTTTTGTTTTTATAGGCTGTTGCAACTCCTCCTTTAACAGCCTTGAGTATTTTAGAATATGTCCTGAGATAAAAATGTCATTTGCTGAGAAGAGTGACATTCTATGCCATACCCAACGCACCTTATCTATATTAAGTTTCCTCTAGCAAAATAAATGAGTTCCACTTGTACAAAACAAAATAAAATAAAGATAATGAGCAACATTTTGAGTTAATTGCCATAGGAACATAGTTCCTTTCATTTTTTTAAATCTTTAGGGCATATGAAAAGAGAGCTTTCTAGTACAGTATTATCATAGTTACCTGAGATTAAAGAGAAAGCAGCCTGGAAAATCACTGTTTGATTAGTCCCAATTAGAGTTGAGAACTCACTATTATGTTCACAATTTGGTTCCAAAGCTCAAGGGAGCAGCAAAGGTTTTGGCTTGGTTTTCATATTTGGAGATTTTTTAAAACCCATTTTAAAAAATGTTACCTGTCTATATACCACTATTTGTTAATTTCTTGATTCAGCACATCCCATTACCCCCAAGAAGTAGTTTTATAGCAAAACTACTGGCCTTCACTATTCTGCCCATCTGTATAGTGCATTTCACATTAGAGGTGCACACCTATGGTGATTGTTCACTCAGACCCAAGTGGAGCAGTTATCACCTTACAACTCCACACTCTACCCAATGCTTACAACTCTTTTATTCCTTGCCTTTCTTGGTCTTCTTTTAATCCTTTCTTCTGTTTCTCCATTCCTGCTTTTAACCACTTCTCACACGATCTCTTAGCAAACCTGGTAGATTTATTCTACCTTCATATCTACCATGTTATATGATGAAAAGTAATTTGAATCATAAATCAGAATTACTAGAACTTACTGCAAATGGGAAAAATAAAGATAGAAACTCTTGGAAGGTGGTGATCTTGAGGCTCTACAGCTCTTTAACTAACGCTCTCTACCTTGATGGAGATTACCACCTAGGTATTTGCTAAGCCCCCAAAGTAGAAACTATCATCTTGCCTCATGCCCACAGTGCTTTTTAAATGTCTATGAACATGTTCTTCTCCAAGCACGGAGTACCCACCCCTTCCTCTCCTAGAGATCACCAGGAAAGAATTCCCTGTCCTTTTTGGAAATTTCCATGACTGCCCCAGGCAAATTGGCTGCTCTTTTCTTTGGGTTAGGGTAACATGATTTACCAACATCTCCCAGAGAAGGCAACATTCATGACTATAACCATTTATTTACATATTTGTCTCCTCATGAACAATTTGAGGCTGGTAAGACTAAACATCATATACTATTTAATATTGCAAATAATTAAAAGTTTGTTAGACTAAATATATCATTTATTTATAAAATTATTTATCAAGCTAATTTTTCATGCCTAAAATTCTTAAGGCTGGATCTTAGCATAATACTGCATATTAATGTAAAGGAAGAGAATGGAAAAGATTCTATTCTATTAGAATAGAGTAGATTTAAAATATTAAAATCTGTTTTAAATACTTTCTATATGTGAACAATTCCACAAGTACTGCTTATAAATACAAATACTTGACATGTAATTTAGCTCCTTGATAAAAGCTGAGAGTTATAGTTAGTACAGCTTAAAATGGATAGAGATACACATAATCAAAACTATGACCTAGAAATATGTAATAGTCAAACACTGCATGTATGAAATCAACTATTAACAAGTGCTTTAGGGTCAAAATCGGAGGTCCCAACCAGAGAAATTCAAAGTGGTTTTTTATTGTAGGCTGATCCTCTGAAATGCCACGGGAAATATTATTAGAGGAATTTCATGATCATTATTATATAAAGCACTTAAGTATGTGCTTTATGTGGAATTTAATTATGTGCAATAGAGTGTTTTAAAAAAAGGCCTCTTTTTATTACTCAAGATTTCAACAAATATATAATAGCTTATATTCTGAATACCTTTACTGGGTGCTAAGCACACTTCCAGGCAGTTTATAAGTATCAAATAATTTAATCCCCACAAGAACAACTGTGGGGTAGAAACTGAGGACCTGGGAAAGAAAATTTCCCAAGGTCACACAGCTAGAGTAGGAGCAGAACTATGACAGTCTGGGAGCAGAAATAATAGAAATTTGGGGATCACTAAAATATACATGCTAACTGGAGCTGTGAGGGAAAATGATGGGCAGGGGCACACAGTCAGTTAGAAAGGAAGAAAAGTGGATCTCTGAGGGAACCAAGATTGAAGGGACTAGACAAGGAGAGGAGCCAATGTAGGAGACAGAGCAGGTAGCATCAGAAAAGTTGGGGGAGAAACAAAAGAAGTGATGTCCAGAAACCAAAGGAGGGAAGGAGAGGTAAATATTATTGGACCTCATACAAGTTGAGATCCCCAGATTTTGCATCAGAAAGTCTTTGCCAGACAATTTAGATAAAGTAAAGTTTTATTTGGTTGCTCCAGGCCCCTGGTACTCAAAGTTTTTCCAGCAGCATCTCTTGGGAGCTAGCTAGAAATAAAGAATCTCAGGCCCCACTCCAGATCTACTGAATCAAACTCTGTGTTTTAATAAAACCCCCAAGTGACGCATGAGCATTTTAAAGTTTGAAAAGCACTGCTCTAGATTCCACTATAGGTTAACAATCCAAGGAAAAAGCTTATCCACGAAGGGTATTTAAAATTGCTTATTTTGCATTGTATTCACACCAAAGTCATATCTAATTTATTTGTAAATATCATCACGCTCCTTCTTAAATCCATTAATAAACCACTTTCGAGTTATACCTTCTATCTCAAGTAATGAACATTTTATTTTGAATTGGAAAGCCATCGCATTAACAGATTATACAGGTTCACTAGGGTGTGCCCAAATCCCTGCAGTGTTCTACAGCATTCTCTAATTCAGGGTAATATCCAGCTTCCAGAAGTAAAAAGTTTTATGGAATTCTCCCAACAATGATGTGTATTTTCTTCAAACCTGCCCATGATGTGATTGACACATTACAGAAGAATAAAGAAAGGGCTTTCCAGGGAGTTCATTCCATTTATATGGAACATAGAGGGACTGAGAGCAGAGAGAGCAGAGAATGGGAAATTATCTGTGGGCTAGGGAGAAAAGTAGACTCTACAGAGGGCAAAATACACAGACACAAACACATGGATCCCTTTTTCACACAAATTTCACTTACCATAATTTAGTTAAATAACACCAGTCCCAAACAAAAATGTTGAAATTTCAGTTACCACAGCATATTTACCGTGAGCAGTTGCATGAAGTAAAATCGTTTCTGCCGGCTCTTCAGTTCACAAATCACTGGGTTAAGAATAGATGCACGTCATACTTACCGGCCAATCACGTCACCTCTTTCAAAGTCTGGTGGCGACTGGTCGTTTGTTATTCAGCACATGCACAGCCAGCAAAGCAAGGGGCTGTGTTGCCTCCATGTCTCACAGCAACCAGCCCACATGATATTTTACAAAAACAGATAATAAAAAAGAGGCAACTAGCCAATAAAGATGAAGGCATAGCAAAGAAATGAAATATCCTAACATCTGAATAGCTGACCATGGGAATGCGGACACTGCTATTGATCAAGAGACTCTAGATAATGCAGCTAGAAAAACTCAGTAAAGGACTTACCAAGATAAATGAGGAAAGTGATCGGGACGAAAAAGGTGAAGATGTCTTGGAGGAAGGGACACCAGCAAAAAGCTTCACATTAAAAGAACTCATGGAGATAGTTCATGACGTTGAAAGCACAAAGGATAAAACATTGGAAGCTGATCCAAACTTAGAAAAGAGTATGACCATTTCCCAGGGCATAGAAAAGATATTCGCTCCATATAGTGAGTTATATGACAAGAAGGCAAACATGGCTGAAACTACTCTTGATAAGTTATTATAAAGAAATAAAACAAATTTAATTCTCAATATTTCTAATATTTTACATTACAATGTACTAAAAATGGCCTTTTTACTATTTTTTTCTTATATATTAATAACTGAAAGTAAGAGAATTTTTTGACAGAAAATTTAAAGATATAGAAAAATCATAATTTTCCCCATTGATTTAAGGTCACTTTTCACTGTTTCAGCTTGCAAGATCATTTTTACAGCCCTGCACTTCTGTGCAAAGTGAGAAGACTGCCTTTGTGTGTGTAATTTTTAGAGAAAGAAAGAGAGAAGAAGGGAGGGAGGAAAGGTGGAAGGGAGAGAGTGAGAAGAAATGCTTAAAATTAACCTAGAAATAGCGGTAACCTTAAAGTACCATTTGAGGCTCCCGAGTGCCAAGGTCAATAAGGGAAATATGCTTGCATGTATAACCACTGCGGTATACCATATACACAAGTATGCAGAACCCAAGCTTTGGATATGGATTATCAGGGGATTTATATTTTAATTTTAGAGTTGATTTACAAAAGAGACAATTCTATGAGAGTTTCTGCCAACAAATTTTTGTATGTAACAGAGGAGACTTTTTTGCAAGTATACCTCTCCCATATTATTCATGTACTCCTAATTTTATATAAATTATATCATACCTAAATTATACATGTCAACATTTCTAGAAGCAAATAGTATTGCTATTTCTTATATAAAAACCTACAAAACTTTATGATTGTCTTTCCTTAAATTTGCCATGATTCTATAATTTTTTTATATAAGGGTGAGTAAAAATGAGGTTTTCTTACTGGATTATTCTTTTTTTTCCCCAAGATTTGTTTTATTTATTTATTTCTCCCCCATCCCCTCATCATTGGTTGTGCTTGCTGTCTGCTCTCTGTGTCCATTTTTTGTGTGCTCGTCTTCTTTCTAGGAGGCACCAGGAACGGAAACCAGGACCTCTCATGTGAGAGGGAGGCACCCACTGGTTTGAGCCACCTCTGCTTCCTGATCCACCAGTGTGTCTCTCACTGTGTTTCCTCATTCTGTCTCTTCATTGTGTCATCTTGTTGCATAAGCTCTTTGCCTTCCCTGTCTTCTTTAGGAGGCACTGGGAATCGAACCCAGGACCTCCCATGTAGCAGGTGGGTGCCAAACTGCTTGAGCCACATCTGCTTCCCTGAATTATTCTTAATTTGGAAAACATAAGAAGTTTCAGTGTAAAGAAAACTGACATGAGGGAACCGGATGTGACTCAAGCGATTGGTCTCCCTTCTACCATATAGGAGGTCCAGGGTTCGATATCCAGGGCCTCCTGGTAAAAGGCAAGCTGGCCTGCGTGGCAAGCTGGCCCGAGCAGAAAGCTGGCCCACATAGGAGTGCTGGCTCGTGCAGACAACTGGTGCAGTAAGATGATGCAACAAAAAGAGAGACCGAGGAGAGATAATAAGAGATGCAGCAGACCAGGGAGCTGAGGTGGCACAGGAGATTGAGCACCTCTCTCCACTCCAGAAAGTCCCAGAATGGGTTACTGGTGCTGCCTAAAGAGAAGACAAGCAGGCACAGAAAAATTTACACAGAGAGCAGACAGCAAGCGCAAAACAATGGGGAAGAGGGGATAAATAAATAAACCTTAAAAAAAAAAAAAGAGCACTGAGATGATATTAATAGGTTCGTACAGATTATCAAATTACAGTGAGAGCCAATTCCATAAAAATAAAGAAAACAATGAGAAAGATGAAACCATGCAATTAGTTGACAATTAAAATTATTCCTTGATCGTTAACTGCAATTCCACATAAAACTCATGTTAATTTTGCAGAATTTCTCAAATACTGAGAAAATATCTGCAGTAGTTTGTCAATAGCCTTCCATAAGATAGGGTTATTAGGAAACTCTACATCTAGAAAGAACCAATGAATGGTTATTTTTTGTTTGTTTTTTCCTATTAGAGAAGGTGTGTGTTTACAGAACAATCATGTATAAAATACAGGATTCTCATATACCACCCCACCACCAATACCTTGCATTGGTGTGGAACATTTGTTAACAATTGATGTTAGCGCATTTTTATAATTGTACTATTAATTGGAGTGCATGATTTAACTAAGGGTTCACTGTGTAGTGCAGTTCCATGGATTTTTTAAAATTTTATTGTTGCCATATATAAAACCTAACATTTTCCATCTTAATCATATTCAGATATATGTATTTCAGTGCTGTCAACTGCATTCACAATGTTGTGCTACCATCACCACCATCCATTACCAAAACATTTCCATCATGCCAAATAGGAACCCTGAACTTAAATTTCAAGCATTAATGTCCCATTCCCTATCCCCAACCCATCCCCTGGTAACATATATTCTAGATTCTAACTCGATGAGTTTGCCCGGTTCCAATTATTTCAAATCAGTGAGTTCATACAATAATTCTCCTTTTCTGTCTAGCTTATTTTACTCAGTACA
>PVKH010050214.1:0-10021 GCA_004027955.1 Chaetophractus vellerosus | reverse complement strand
TGACCCTAGAATATATGACATATATTAGAAATAGTGGCCAGGGAAGACTAAAGTCCCAGGTGGGGTCAGGGATTCTGACAAGATTAGCGGACTATAGTTTTTGCGTGGCGTTCAAACAGTGTGTTGCTGAGGAAGTTCTCAAGTGTTCTTTGAAACAAACTCTTCCAGCTGATTAGGGAGATAACTAACTGTATTCCAGAGTGCCCAGCTCCTGACATTATCACAGCAGCCAGTCATGACCAGGCCCAGACCATTTCTCTTAGCCAAGTGCTAAGGAAGGGAGAGATTCTCAGTGATTAACCACCAGTAGTCTATGTTGATAACAGGGAAGTCCTGAAACCACTTGGAGAAAACAGACCTTGAGCTAAATCTTCCCCTGTGTGATCAGAGAGGGCATTAGCAGGATGCCCCATGCTGAGCTCAATTGATGTCATGGAAGGCATTGGTTGGTGAGAAGCTACAGGGTGTGAGTTGTGAAATAGTTTCAGTTCCGCTCACAATGGCCTTCAGAGTGACTCTCGTCCTGTGTGGAGAGAGGGAAGTTTGGGGAGGAGTGGATAGACATAAATTTTTACTATCATTATCTCCTCTGCCCCACTCTGGAGACAGAAACAGAGGCAACTGTAGTGCAGATCTTCTCAAACTTTTATGTGCCCCTAAAGCTTTGGATAAAATGCAGATTCTGATGCAGAAGCTCTGGGATGGAGCCTGATTTTTCATTTCCAACCAGCCTCCAGATGATGGCAATGCTATTGGTCTGCAGACCACACGTTCAGTTGGTGGGTGAGGAGGGGGCAGTTAGATGGGCAGGAAAGAAAGTCCTTGTAATCTTTTGGGATGAAGGGCCTGGCTCAGAGCGGGAGAACTGGTCTGTGAGTGGAGAGAGTGGGTGGGAAGGAGTGGGTGCTATGAGGCTTTCCAGAGAAACAACCATAAACCCAGAAGACAGAAGCCAAAGGCAAAGTCATTTCCACGTCCAGAAGGCGTGGTGTATTAACATGGCATTGATCGTTAGCTAACCAGCAGGATTTTCAACTGTACATTTGGTTCCCCGTTTTGTCATCTGCCCTATATAATAAGGCAAATTTGTGATAAAACCAGAATAATTTCCCCAAAGATAGCTGCTGGAAGCTTTTACAGCAGGTGGCACTCTTGCATTATCATTAAGAGCTTAGGAGCTCCAGGTTTGCCTTGTAAGAGAATTGCTAAATACAGGTGAATCTTCTTTAGGCCCCCACTTCACTGTTCTCGGTACCCAGGTAGATTTTCCCTCTTTCCTCCAGTGGAGGAATGCATCCTGTACAGATGCTGCATTTTTCAAGTGCTTCACAGGGTTCTAGTGAGTGTAATGCAATAAGATGGGGATTCAAACGTGTGCCTAGCATTCCCTTCCCATAGAGTTCAAGACCATCAATCACCTTGCTTATGCGTTCTCGCTGGGCCAGTCTGCACACAATCCAATTTTGCCAAGTGCTTGTCACTGGTATTTGTCCTTCTACCCCCTCTTAGAGGAAATTGGTAAGGTCAATTTAATTTTTCATGCCCCCAAAGAAAACCTCAAATAAAACACCTCATCTCTCTCACCAACCCACACCCCCTCCCCCTTCCTCCTTAATGTCAACATCCCTTCACTGAAATACTGAAGGGTGAAGCTTTATTTAGAATCCATCCTAACTTCCTCCCCAAGGGGTATCTGACTTCATATTAACAAGAAACAGCGTTTTCTCCTCATCCTACACTTCTCACCCACCACTGCTTAGTTTCTTGGTCAAGTATCAAGAAATTCTGTGTCCAAGAAAGAGTCCAACATAAACCCTGTAATCATCTTTAAGGAGTTGGATCGCCCAAATCTCTCCCACAAATCACAATTATATATGCCTTCCTGAACAAAGCCTTTCTCTGAATTATTCCAGCATGTTCCCCATGGGTTGTCAAAATTTCCAGGGAGAATGCATACTGAGAAGAGCAAGTTTGTAGTACCTGGGGTTTCCCCAATACTCCCAAAGAACATGTTCACCTTCCCATCTACGTTTCATTTCCAGCATTTCATTCATGTACCTTCAATGGTCTCTGACCACCACCATCCCAAAACAACCATCCTACTTGCCCAGTTCTCTTTCTGATCCCTAGAAGAGATGGCACTTAGAAAGGTCACTGAGAATAGAGACTTTGGTTGACTTTCGAGTGATTTCCAAAATTTTTATATTCTTAGGAGAGCTGGCCATGGGAGTAGCACCCATGGGGAAAGCTCTATAAGAGAACTGTTTGAATTTCAAAGATATTACCAATATGACCTCCAAAGAATGAGGCATAATGATAGGGGGGCTATCAAATTTATTATCATTATCAGCAATCTCTTCACCACAGACAGGCCAAGTAATAAGGGACTAGGGGAGAGGAGGGGAGGGGAAGAGAATGGTTTTGGAGATGGTCACAGAAGTAATGGAACCTGAAACAGCTACAGTGATATAAATCAATATTCAGGTTGTAGGAAGGTATTAGGTGAGTGAATGAGTTGTCTAACACAGTCTGTTTACCTTGTCTTGAGACTTAAGTTCACCGAACCATAGTTCTGGAAAATCCGTTAGAGCATTTGGCCTACCCCTTCATTAAAAAGATTAGGAAAACTGAGGCTTAGAGAGGTTGCAATTTGTACAATGCCACGCAATTGCTTAGCAGTGGAACCAGTATAGAAGTCCTGCTCTTCACATGCCAATCATGTATGCACTGTCCTAGAGCTTAGTATCTAGTTCTTTTAATATCATTACTGATAAGATAGCATCTGGGTATTATATAAGGAGAAAATAGAAGGATTTTTTCTTCTTCTTCTTCTTCTTCCCAAGTCTCCACCTTTCTTTCACTTTTTAGGTGCTGGTGCCATGCAGAGACGGGCTTACTTCAATGAGACTGCAGACCTGCCATGCCAATTTACAAACCCTCAAAATATAAGCCTGAGTGAGCTGGTAGTGTTTTGGCAAAATGTGGAAAAGTTGGTCCTGTATGAGCTATACCTCGGCAAAGAGAAACCTGATAATGTTGATGCCAAATATGTGAGCCGTACAAGCTTTGACCAGGACAATTGGATCCTGCATCTCCACAGTGTTCAGATCAAGGATCAGGGCCTGTACCAATGTTTTGTCCATCATAAAGGACCCAACGGACTGGTTCCCATCCACCAGAAGAGTTGTGACCTCTCAGTGTTTGGTATGTGGTCAATGGCATGTTCATTCAGATCCCTGACCTTCTCAGAAGACACTACAGATGAGTAGAGAAACTTTGGGTGGGACCTGTAGAAAGAAGACAGAGAGCAGCCATTTCTGGGAAGTCCGTTTGAAGGGAATCCAGGGTCTGGGAGCAGGGAACTGAAAGTCCTTTGTACTTTTTATAGTTTGCTTCTGAAGAATCAGTAAGAATCTGCTTTAGGAGCAAAATCGAGTCAACTGAACAAAGGTAATTTGGCTAAGTGAAAACCACAGGTAATTTGGGCATTACTAAATTTTTATAACTATATGGACCTCAAATCTCTTTTACATCCATTTGTTTTCTGTTGGTCCACAATTTCTCAGAGCTTCTAGCAAGGATTGCAGTTGACTGATTTGGGTTTTCCCTCCAACCTCCTGTATGTTGATTTTGAGTTGTTTGCTGCCTCAACCATAAGCTATAGACAGAAGGGAAATAACCCAACAAAAATAATCCAGAAACAGAGAAACCAGTCTTCTCAGCTTCACTAGGCTTTGAAGAACCTAAATGTCACTACAATTTTTTTAAATTATTATACAGTAAAACTGACTATTTTCTTTTGGTGCACAGGTCTATGTATTTTAACACAAGTATAGATTTATGTGACCACCACTATAAACAGAATCTTCCATCACCCTAAAAAATTTCCTCATGCTAACCCTTTATAGTCATACCCTCTCCGCTCCCAAAACCCCTGTTCTCCATTCTATAGTTTTGTCTTTTTGAGAATGTCACACAAATGGAGTCATACAGTATGGAAACGTTTAAGACTGGCTTCTTTTACTTAAAATAATACCTTTGAGATTCATCCAGGTTGTTACATGAATCAAAAGCTTGTTTCTTTTTATTGCTGAGTAGCATTCTATTGTTTAACCATTCATCCATTCAAGGACATTTGGGTTGTTTCCAGTTTGGGGCTATTATGAATAGAGCTGCTATAAACATTCATGTATGGGTTTTTGAGTGAGCATAAGTTTTTATTTCTCTAGGGTAGATAACCAGAAGTGGGGTTTAGCTTTATTTTTTATGAAACTGGAAAATGCAGATCAACACCCATCCTGAAACCACCAAGTAAAGCAGAGACAAAAGCAAAACTAGAGTGGAGAGTTGCTCCCTTTGAGCCCTATGTAATTCACACTAGGTTGCAGGGCTTTGGGAACATTTAAGCAAAATGTTTTCAAAAGTGGGAGAACATAATATGTTTTAGGTGAGACATGGACAAGCATTTTTTTTAAGTTGTTAGCAGTTTTGTATTTATTTCAATGCATATTAGAAACACTATTACTCCTCTAACCTGTGGTTTCACAAATACTGCTTAGGATGAGGCTAAAGTAGATAGTACCGTGGAAATCCACCTTCTACAGGCCACGTGAAAGTTACAAGCAGAGTGCTCAAGTAGTGCGTTGATAGAGCAAAGTACGTAAGATAGCACACGAATGATTGAAGTTTTACAATCGATTAATTAAATTATAAATTAGTATGTAGAACGGGCACACTATCTGGTAACTGTAGGAGGGCAAGGGATTTGGCTGGCAAAAGGTACATGAGACAGGTCTAGAAGACAGATGCCAGTGATCCTCAATAGCCATGAAAACCTGAATGGTAAGCAAAGCCGATAGAAGTACTGTATTTATCAGGCTCATGTATTTTCCCTAAAGGGCCTGGATTTGGTCTTCATCTTATAGTATGTTGATAGTCCTTACCAAAAACCAGTATTCTGAATTTGCTAAATTCAAAAGCCTCAACTACTCACTTACCATCATAATGCTTGAGTTTCTGGAAAATAAATCCCAGAGCATGTCAGCCCCATGAACTCTGTTAATTCCTCGAGGGACTTTAGCTTCAACCCTTTCTGCTTTTTAATCTGGTGAGCTGGGATGGGACACTTGGGTCCTAGAATCAGACCACTTCTTCCAAACACTCCACTCCCTGGAATAATGGCCCCATTATGAATCGTTAGTGACTCAGGTTTAACTCTGCTGTTTCTCGGAAGATATCCCCTTGATTTGGATAAGCAGAAAGTAAAATGGCCCCAAACTCCATTCCTGAAAAATAAATGTGAGGTCATATGTGGCTCTCACCACAGGTGAGGCCAGACTTTAGGACAGTCTGAGGCTTCCGGGTGTGCCCCCAGTGAATTCCCAGATCAGGTACCTAGTTATTTGTTGATCTCTTTGAGATGCATCTAAATTTAGACTGATTGTTTTTTTTTTATATCTCTATTCTGCTTTCAGCTAACTTCAGTCAACCTGAAATAATGCAAATTTCTAATACAATAGGAAGACCTGACATAAATTTCACCTGCTCTTCCATACAAGGTTACCCAGAACCTAAGGAGATGTATATTTTGCATAAAACTGAGAATTTAACTACCAAGTATGATGCTCTCATGCAGAAATCTCAAGATAATGTCACAGAACTGTACAACGTTTCCATCAGCCTGCCCATTTCGGTCCCTCATGATGCAAACAACGTGAGCCTGATCTGTGTCCTGCAACCTGAGCCACCTGAGACAGAGCTGTGGTCCACAATTTTCCGTATAGGTAAAACAGCTTCCCCAAACCATTTCTTTCATCATGCATTATACACAAATGATTAAGGCAGATCATTCACAATGTCCCCTGCTTGCTAGAAAATCCCCAATTTGGCCATTTATGGTGCTAGCGGAGGGATCCCGGTGGAGGGCTACTGCTTCAGCTGAGTGTTGCAGGGCCCAAGAGGCTCTGAACCTATGTTGCACACAAGGAAACAGTTTCTGAACCCTGAAACTGACCCAGTCTTTTGGGCTGCCTTTGGACGGAAGATTCAGAAGTTTGGGTCAGAAAATCCCCAGGCTAGAATTCTTCTATTGATTAAAACATATGCACCAACACACACGTACATACCATACATATATAAATACATAATAGATATGATACTTGCTATGAATACAAAACCATTCTAGACATTGTTGGCTGTGGGGGTGAAAGCTAAAAAGTATAAGACATTGTCTCTGCTCTTGAGGACTTTCCAGTAGAATCAGAAAGCTATGATGTACACACATGGAAAACTGGATTTTAAAAAGGTTGAATCAGAAGCTAAATTATATCCCATGGAAACACGTGGCTAAATTTAAAACAAGAGGGAGTAATAATTGATCCTATAGGCATTCAGAGGCAGACAAGATCCTTGAAGTTCAGGGAAGGCTTCCCTGAAGGAAGTGGGACCTCATGATAGCATAAAAGAAATAGACGGGCTTAATAAGTATAGTGAAGAGAGGGGAGGGCATTTTAGACGGCAGGCACTCAAACTTGTAGTGGCATCCAGAACAGAAATGTTCTGCGATGGCGTCTCAGCTCAGAAGGTAAGAGAGGCACGATGGATTAGCAGTATCTGACATGGACACAGTAGGTAGTGGTGGGCATCAGTGCACATGTGGCAAGAAGAGACTCAAGGGTAGAAATGTTTCAGGCATGTTCACATTGTAGTGGAGGGATTATTCCCGCTGGAGGAAAGGTGCCTGCTAAAAATACTCTGCCATTTTAAAGTCCTGGCTTTGCCCTGGAGGGACTGTGCCCACATTTGAGACCCTACATTTGAGGGGCATTAACTGCAAGATTCTCTCCTGGAATCAAGGCACTCTGTACCCACATGACCTGTAGCACCGTTTGTTCTGACCCTGACCTTACCCCCACTCATCTGATGCCTTCTTCTTGCCTTGGCCCCTTGGCTTGCCCCCTCCTGTGACATGCAGCCAACTCCTCTCTCCATCCCCTGGCTTTGCTTGCCTCCTTTCTCCTGGTGTCTCATTGTTCAGACATAATTTGGCCTATGGACACACTCTTATGGACAGCCCCTGGGGCCAAACCTCCACCAGCCAGGTCTACTGCTGGGCCAATCCCCTCTCCTGGCACTGAGCTCCTTCCTCTCTCTAATACCCCAGCCTCTTGAGAGTCCAGTAGCCTGTCCTAGTTGCCTCTGCTATGGTCTCTCTTAGCCTGATAGAAGCCTCTCCCAAACTATCCCTGAAGTTTATACTTTTTTGGAGCCACCTACTTCATACATGATATGCCCTGGGGCCCTCTGCTGTGGTTCTCACCATCTGTAGCTGCATCGTGGCTCACCTTTCTGCTGCTTCTCAACTACTGCCCACACCACCAGCAACCACCATCTTCAGAAACATTTCAGTGCTGGCTGCATCAGGAAGATGGGGCTTGCCTCTTAGTATCCCTATTGTGTGGGTTGATCAGAGATAGATTAGATCCTGACTCATTTTGGGTGTCAAAAGGTAGCAGCCTTCATATTAACAAATATAACCCTCTATTCTGGGACTGCCAAACAGGCTCAGATGGGATAAGCTGGGACAGACTCAAAAGATGGTGACTATGGCCTGCAATGCCCAGGAACAAGGCCTATGTCCACAAACTGCAATGAAGCTAATGAGAGGTTACCAATCCTATTTTCCTGTAATTTGGGATTACCTACGAGAACTGTTCCCAAAGTGGGATGCTCAGTACTAAGTTTTTTCCCCAAAGCCTGTTTTCAGCTTCCCAGAAATTTAGGAGTCCTTATGCAGAGAAGCATGATAGGCCCTCTGGGATGATTCTGACCCTGTTTCCTCGGGACATGAGGAGCTATCAAAGGTTTTCTGGTAGGGTGAGATAAGCTGAAAGTCATGCTTTGAGGGAGTCCATAGTGACCTCAGTGGGAACGTAACCAGAGGTAGTAGGGCCTCTTAGGAGGTTGTTATGTTTGTCCAGGTGAGACAGGTCTGAGGCCTGATCTAGAACTGATGATGGGTGGAAGAATCATGACGGAAACTTCAGGACCCGGGGAGTAACTGCATGTGGGGCTGGAAAAGCAGGAGGTTGCACAAATAACTGCACATTCAGAGCTTCAGCATGGATACCTTACCCAGGCCGGAGAACCCAGGGCCTGGACTGACCCTCTTCTTCCAAGTCAAAGTCAGTATCATCCCAGCCTCTGGGAAAGGAATGCAGCTCAGCACAGGCATTTAGCCAGAAGCACTTGCTTGGTTTTTAGTTAGCTGCTGAGGATTTCAGGCTCTTCCGGCCTTGAGCCCTGGAGAGATGCTGGCAGGTAAATAAGGAGAACCGCGGCAAAGATAAACCTTTTATAAACAGTGTTCTTGGCTGATTGAAAACTTATGGTCATTTCTAGATCCAAAGATAATTGTTGATCCCAAGACTGATAAAGACTACATCCTCTGGATCGCTGCTGCATTGTTGATCACTGTATGTTGTCTAGTGTTCATACTAATAAAGTGGATGAGAAAGAAGCAGCAACCCAACTGCTCTGGTGAAGGTCATGAATGTGGTGAGTCAGTCCTTGTCCTCTCCGCAGTTGCCACTTTGCAGCTACTTTTCCATCAGCTGCCCTCTGCAGCTAGTTGGCTAGCAAATCAGGAGCCTGGACTGGCAAAAAGTCAGCAAGTTAATGGCGGAAAAGGTTTTCCCTCAGGGTTTGGAACCCATATAGACTGGACCCAGCAGCTTTGGACTTTTAGGAAAGGCAACATTTCTAATCTGAGGTTTACAGATGTACTCTGCTTTCCAGACGAAGCTGATTATTACTTGCTTTACAGACTTCATTTCAAGAGGTTGTTGTGAGAATCCAATTAAGTAAAAGAGTGAAAACATTTCTAAATGCTATGTGTTCAAGCCGGGATAATGGGGGTGGGGGGACAACTCACACTTCCATCTCTAAGAGTCTAGGTTTCCTGTGAAATAAATTGCTCCCTACTGCCTTTTAAAAAATAGCATTAACTTCTACTGATTCCAAATTCATACATATTTGTCACTGAATATACAGAAAGTGAAAATCACCTATAATTCTATTAGTAAAAAAATGATTATGCAAATATTCAGACAGCATTTTGGTTGGAGAATATGTGGTATGTCTTCCAGAGTTTTCTGTGTGTGTGTGTGTGTGTGTATGCTATTTTCCATAATTGGGATAATATTATAAGGACAATTTTCTACAATTTGAATAATATATGTAGTGTTTTCTAATGTTACAAGAAAATTTTCAATGTCATTAAACATCATTCTACAGCATCATTAGATTATACTGATTAGATGAAGCCTCCTGTATTGCTGAAAGTAATCTCCTTATTGACTTAAAGTCAACTGCTTGTTGATACCTCTGCAGTAACAACTAGGCCAGTATTTGATCAAACAACTGTGGACACCATAACCTAGCCAAGTTGACACATAAACTTAACCGTCACATGGTGTTTGCTGGAAACCTTTGGCATTCCTTGTCTTGTAGTTGCACCACTACAATCTCTGCCTCCATCTTTACATGGTCTTCTTCCCGCTTCATCTGTCTCTGAGTCCAAATTTCCCTCTTCTTATAAGGACACCAGTTATATTGGATTAAGGCCTATACTAATCCAGTTTGGCCACATCTTCAAAGACCCTATTTCCAAATAAGGTCACATTCATGGACTGGGACTTAAGGCTTGACATATCTTTCCGGGGGACACAATTCAACTGTAACACCACCTTACTCACTTGTAGTAAAAAGCACAAGATAGTCAGCATCTTACTTAAGAATTTTACGATCAGTCCAGAGACTAAATGGACTTTATTTATTTATTTATTTTTAAGATTTATTTTATTACATATCTCCCCTTCCCCCCGCTGCGGCGACGCGCCGAGAGTGGACACTGCGCAGGCGCGGCTTTCCCCGCTTGTGGGCGGTCTCTGCATCCGATCACGGCCGGCTTTCAGTTCGCGGGTGGCTGGCTGCGCTCCATCCGCGGGCGACCTGCCCTGCC
>PVKH010050213.1:0-10024 GCA_004027955.1 Chaetophractus vellerosus | reverse complement strand
TTCTAACTATGGCTCCGGGTAGCTGAACCAAAAAAATTAAAAGTGTCCTAAATGAACAACAGAGGATGATAACGCAAACATAATGACTTTACATTTTTTTCTTTCAACAACTAAAGTAACACGTTACATTCTTGGCAGCAGTCCTTCCTATCTTAGCACAAACCTATTTTAATCTTTCTTAAGAGGGATGATTTCTTAAGAAACCTATAAAACTTTACTGAGATCCTTAAAATAATACCTGAAAAAAATTAGCCATTTCAGGATAGAAAGGTTACATACAGGAAAGGTGATATTGTCACTTTGGAACTAATCTCTAACCCCAAACTAATCCCAACAGGATCTGTTTTTTAAAATAACAATAAAGAAGAAGAAAGCCAAAAATCCAAATTATACTTCTTTGGCTATATATAAATGTGTATGCATAGAAAGATAGAGAGATGATTGATAGGTAATAGGGATAGATTGATGATTAGATAGATAGATAGATAGATAGATAGATAGATAGATAGATAGATAGATTAAAAAAAGCCAAAAACTAAATGAGCCACTGTGGTTACTTCTGAGAAGACTGGGATGTGGGGAGAAGGTAAAAGAGAGGGATTTTAGATTTATCTGTAGTCTTTATTTTTAAAGAATTTTTATTTATTTTTAATATATACCGAGATTATATAAAATGTTACATAAAAAAAAATAAGGGATTCCCATATGCCCCACTCCCCACACCTCCCACTTTTCCCCACACCTCCCACTTTTCCCCACATTAACAACTTCTTTCATTAGTGTGGTACATTCATTACAATTGATGAACACATTTTGGAGCATTGCCACTAAGCATGGATTATAGTTTACACTGTGGTTTACACTCTCTCCCACTCAATTCTGTAAGTTATGGCAGGATATATAATGGCCTGTATCTGTCGTTGCAAATGTCATTCAAGACAATTCCTAAGTCCCAAAAATGCCCCCATATGATATCTGTTTTTCCCTCTTTCTGAATTCAGCACCTCCAGTGGCCACTATCTCCATATCAATGATGTAATTTCTTCCATTGCTAGAATCACAATAAGTCTATAGTAGAATACCAGTAAGTCCACTCTAGTCCATATTTTATTCCCCAATTCTGAGGATTTGGGGATGGCGCTGCCTTCTCCATCTCTAATTGAAAGGGGGCTTCAATCCCATATGGCTGATGGATGGGACTCCCTTGTCTGCAGTTGTAGACTCTCTTAGTTCCTTCCTCACCTTCTTGTTAGTTGTCCTGGGTGTATAGTTTTATATATAAGTGAATATATTTATAAATGACTTGTGCATTCATTTTCATTTGAAAATTATAAAATGTTGTCAACACTCACGTGGTAGGCAGAAAATTGACACACCAAAAATGTGCATGCCCTAATCCACAGAACCTGTGAATGTTTCTTAACATGGTAAAAGGTTTTTTGCAGATGTGACTACGTTAAGGATTTTGTATTATCCATCTGGGCATGATGTAATCCCACGGGACGTTAAAAGTAAAAGAGGGGGGCAGGAGAGCTGAGGCAGAGCTGTGAAGATGCTATGCTACCGCCTTTGAAGATGGAAGAAAGGGCTATGAGCCAAGGAATTAGCTGGAAAAGGCAGGAAACAGCCTCCCTTAGACTTCCAGAAGAAGAGCAGCCCTGCCAACCCCTTGATTTTAGGAAGTGAATCCTGTTTCAGACTTCTGCCTTCCAGACCATGAAATAATAAATGCGTGTTGTTTTAAGCCCCCGAATTTATGGTAATTTGTTACAGCAACAATTGGAAACTCATACGACCCCATAATTGCTGAGTTACTTCTGAGCCTCCAATAGCTCAGTCAGGTTTATGATGGCAGATTTGGCACTAAATGCCAATATCACCTGAGGATTTACTCCCCATCTGTGGGGCTACTGTCAGGTGGATAGTGTAAGAACCAAAAAGTATAAACCCTACCTACGTTGATTCGGCCTTGCTTAAATTTGCATGTAAAACCGTATTCCCCAAGCCACCACAGTATTTAATGAGCAACATTGAGAGACTTAAATACTTTGACAATGCAAAGCACTGGGCTAGTCATCAACCTCTGAGTAAATATAAGATCAAAGTTGGGTGGTTATTTCTAAATGAGTTACCATAAAAGCAAAAAGATGAAAGGACATTAGCCAGATGGGAAGAAGGTCTTGTTTAAGTTTATTCTAAACATATTCTATATTTTCTCACATTTAGTCTTCAGTTAGTCTGTCTGCTGAGAAGGATGACAAGCTCTCCTGTGGTTTTCTGCCTTTTTAAATAGAGTTAATCTTATCTCCTATGGTGAGTACCCTTAAATTCAGACCTTATTTTACCCTTGGAGGCATGAAATTGCATTAATGCACTACGTGGTTTTTATAGAAAACTATATCTGTTTTAACCTGCTTCTGGTAAGAAATTAAAGTTTAGTTTTCTAAGCTGTGTCAAACACTTCAGCACAGTGATGATGATCTCACTACACTTTCACTAATTTTATTCTATCAATGGCACAGATTCATTTTGTCTTTATTTTCTAATTATAGGTCCTTTAAAAATCACACAAAAGGGAAGCAGATGTGGCTCAAGTGGTTGGGCATCTGTCTACCATATGGAGCGACCCGGGTTCGATCCCTAGGACCTCCTGGTAAAATAAAAAGGCGAGCAGGCAAGCCGGGCTCCCGGACACACAGCGAGCCACACAGCAAGATGATGACGCAACAAAAGAGAGATGCAAGGGAGAGCCAAGGCAAGATGCACCAGAAACCAGGAACTGAGGTGGCACAGTGCCTCTCTCCCACACCGGAGGTCCCTAGGATCGAATCCCAGTGAAGCCAGAAGGAGAAAAATGAGAAGAGAAGGCATGAAACAGACACAGACGATGACCCAAGTGAAAGGACACAGACAGCAAATGTGGCCAGTGGCGGGGGGGAGGGGGGAACGACTCATAGAACTGTACACCAAAAAAATAAAGGGAATTTTAAAAAATCACACAAAAGTTTGTGATTCAGACAAACTCGTTTTTGAAACATAACACAAAGCCTATTTCTTTATTTTTTTAAAACCTCTTTCTATAATAAATAGTCAGCACCTTCTTTTTCATTCAATGTAAATATTCAGGGCTTGCCTGTGAGACTCTGAGAGATGAAAACCAGGACAAGTCTCATCTGGGGCAGCCAGAAGCCAACCCGTCATCCAAATTAATTAGTGTGGAAGAAGGGTTTCATTTTCTTTACTATCTAAAGTGAAGTTTGTTTAAAATTTTGGAGATAAAAGTTTTCAGTTTCTTTGTTACCCTGATATCTGTTGCTCCTGTATACATTCATTAAAAATATATCAGAGTTTGATAAAACATACATTTGGATAAATATCACATTTTTTAACCTCACCTTTATGGTAAATAATGAACAAAAAAATCCTTCAGAAATACTAAAATTAAAATGATAAAGTGAGAAAATCTTCAGAAAAGTTAGAATTAAAATGTTGACTTCAATTTCAATGAAGAAATGATCATTTAAAAAGTTATAGATTTGTATATTTAATTGTTCTTATTTTCCTAGCTATACAATTCACACTCAGGTAACACACACACTTACATAGAGTTGTTGTTTTTTTCCTTCCTCTTTCCTTAAATCACATTTTCCATGGTGATCTCTGCCTTCCCTCCCCCCTCCCCCATTACACTCCCTAAAGGTAGTGATCCTCCCGAAAAGGAGGTATAAAGCCTTCAGACTCCTGTGAGCCAAAAGGAGAAGTCTTAGGAGAACTGACTTGATGCGCTGTTGAATTAATTTAGTGTCAAAATGTCCCCAGATTGCTGTGTAGGGGTCTTGGACCCCGTATCATCAGCCATCACATTAGTGCTTCATGCTGCCTGTCTTTGCTGTCAACTGAAATGCATCCAGCTCTCTGAGATCCCCCGTGTCTATGAGCAGGAACAGAGCAACCATGATGATGAGCAACCAGTACGAACACTGAGGACAAAGACTGGGAATTCTAGTTTCCAACTTTGTCCCTGGCTTTTTGTGTAATTAGATCACCATAGTTAGCTCACTAATCAATCCTATTAATATCTAAGATTAACACAGATTGGGCACATGAGTCTATAGATCAAAAACACAGTTAATCTATATACTGGGCCCAATTTATATGGTATGGCAGCAAGGCCAAACATTGCATATGCAAGAGAGTATAAGCACAGTGACTCTTCACTTGCAGGGAGTAGTTCTGAAAATACCAATCCTAGTATGTGTGTCACAAATTGGAAACCAAAAAATATTTCTAGATGTTTTGTGTGATAAGTTCCAAATGATTTCAAATGAGACTCTGAAGCAGATGCTAATTTGGCAGGCTTCTCAGTCTTGATTTTCCTAATATCTACCCAGAAGCTAAAAGTATACCTGCAAATCCCAATCTGATCAGAAATTATTAAACATTGTTATGAATTGAAACTGTCTAAACCACCAGAAACCCTGGCATATTGCCAATATGTAGCTACCAACTAATCACTACAATGTCTTTACTTTGAATTCTGAAATTTCTGCAACTAATTCTCACTCATTAATTTCCTATATTGGCGTAATGAAATCATTACCAAGGACTTCCTACTAGGTTTTATTTTCTAAGCCTGTACTGTGCTTTCTTCTTTACACAATAAACATCTTCCTCTGTTAGTAAGCTAAGGCTCCTAATTTTAATTTTTTTGCCTCATCCTTATCTCAACCTGTCATCCCTGAGGCTACATAAAAATCTCCAAATTGGCCAGTAAAACAGTAAGTCTTTGCCTTCTGAATGTTACAAACCTTTCCAAGTACCCGATGGAAGCCAAGGTCCTAGCCCCAGGAAAATACACATACACACGCACACACTCACAACTCTGTATTTCTTAAAAGCATATAATGGAATGTTTCAGAGCTTGGCTTTGGAGATTTTAATGTCAAGTTAAATCCCTTACAACGTTTAATGTCACCATTTGCTAAATGAGAATACTAAACTTGAGAAAAAAACATGAATTATGCATTTTATAAATAAGAGCTTTCTGCATTTTGCTCCAAGTAAGAGTATGTTTTAGACTCAAAAAATCCTCATAATTAAGCCTTAATACTGGAGGGGAAGGGGACGGGGTTGTTGAGAAGCAGGAGGTATTTTTCTTCCAAGCCAGGTGTGAATGTTTCACTAAATAATTTCTTCATGGTTTTCAAGAATTCCAGTAAAGTTCTTTCTATATAATTCTAGCCAAAATTTTATCAACATCTATCAATCTGATTTCTAGACACTGATTATCTCTAATGAGGGATGGAATTATCGGATGCCTAATTGAATGCAATCTCTGAACATCATGAACATTGTTATTCATCCTTGGCTAGGGAAATTAGCAATTATGCCACCTTCTCTACTACATGTTTTTAAAAATATTTTAATGCCATAGACACTCTTCTTTGTCTTGCTGCTGGACTTTCTTTAGGTTCTTTGTTTGTACATGCACATATATAGCTATTAAACTCAGCGTTTTAAAATTTGGATAAATGCGAGTTTTTGGTAACTCTCTTTTCAAATATAGTCTAGATCACAATAAAGCAAACATGGTTACAACAACAAACTCACTAAAGCATCAACATTACCAAGTCCCAGCCAATGGTTTGAGTAAAGGCAATTTCATTACTTAAAATTTCAGTCTTTGCCCACATAGTATTCTTGATGGCAGTGATTTTCAACCTATTTTAATGCCAACACACCTAAGGGATATAACACATGTCAACACCACAGCAGTGATTCTCATCTGGATGGAAGATGGTGGAGAACGGGTGGGGTATTGCATTGAGAATCACTACCCTGTAACAAAATGATATTTTCTTGTGGTCCACCTCATATTTTGAGAGGAAATTTAAGGTATTGCACTAATTGTGGAAGGAATTTCACTCTATCACCATGCCAAAATTGGGAGAGTTCAATTTTAGTAGGAAACAATATATGTGGCAGAAAAAAAAACAAAAAACAAAGTATTTCCTTTTCTAAAAAAATACCTGTAGTTTACATATTAGAAAGTTTAGTTGATCATTCTTAACCTATGAAAACACCATGTTTTTATAACTATTATTAAGTCATTGATGGTGGCCAGTATTCAGGGATCTACAGCTGCCAAGTAGGACATGCTTGACAAAGTTTGGAAGTAAGCCTTAGGAACAAACACCCTCTGAATTGAAGTAAGGCTAAATGTTTCCATACGCAGAGGGTTGTAATATGTACCTGGAAGACTAGGTAGTCTTCCAATCCAGTCTCTGAAACCAGGATGTAGCTTGCTTACCCAGTTACTTGGCAACATGTCAGGCATGAGGAGATGATCATTTTGACAAATTATTTCAGAGGAACTGGAGAGGCAGAATTGATCAGTTGCCTTCTCTATATTGGCTACTGGAAAGCTCAGATTCAAATTACACACCTCTGTCAAGCGTACAAACATCAAGTTATTTTTCCTTTTCCTTTTCCTTTCTTCTTCTTGTATCCTATTTTCTCATTTAAAAATTTTTAAATCTTATCATAGTTTATTGTGTGTATTATTACAAACCTTTTAAAATTGCTTATTAAAATTATAAACATCTGTGCTTATCTAGCACTATACAGGAGAGAAGTTTTCTCCAAAGAGCAGACATGAGTACTTCAGTAAGGTGCATCTCCAAGCACCTGACATAGTTTACATCCCTAGAGAACATGAGCACCTGACTCTCAAAGCTTGATTCCAATGGCATTCAGATTGTGTGTCTACCCACGTGGAGTCTGTATTCCTGAACAGACTTTTGGTGCTAATTCTCATTTCACAGTGGGACAGGTTGTACTGACCAGCAGACTTGAGCATTCTGGAATGTATAGTATAATTTTCTTTATAAATTTGAAAGTTGGTGTTCAGTCTATTAATCAGTCTCTTCTGTTTGACTCACACGAGGCAGTCCTCTAAAACCTGACCAATTGAGCGATCTGATAGAATTTAGTTGCTGATCATGTGCAAGTGATGAGCAGCCCTGGCAGCTGTTGTGCTGTCCCCAAAGCACTGTCCCCTGCAGACCTTGAAGAACAGCCAGAAAACCATTCTTTGGTCTCATTTGCTTAGAGCATTCCTTACTGAGTGCTTAATAAGTTCAAATACAAGAGAAAGCACTTCACTATACCTTTTACATTCACTGTTAGTACATTTTGACATGCCATTGCAACATGAATTATTCTCAGCACAAAATATGCTACTATGACATTTTGGTGGAGAAAAGTGTAGGAATTGTTCCAGAATATGAAAAATACAAATCAGACATGTTTAGGTCTGAAGTCCACCAAAGTCACACCATCTCTGGTATTTTCATTCCTTTACAAAACAAACAAACAAACAAGAAAAAAACCGTGTATTTTGGTAGGTTCTTGATGGCCAGTCAGATGCCTTTGAGTAGTAGGTTTGTTTGTTTATTTATTTATTTCTTCACCTATCAGCATTTATTGAGCAACTGCTATCTAGTAAGTGCTATACTAGGTGTGAGAGTCTACCTTATGGAGCAAAGAGTCTAGGAAGGAATAGAGATATTTTTAAAGTGTATAAATTAATGTGCTCTTATACATGTGTCAAGAGCCATGAAAAAGAATTATTGGATGCTATAGTAGAAAATAACAAGGTTACTAATGTTAGATTGCAAAGCCAGAGAAGCCCCCGCCATTGCCTAGAGATGTTTTTAACGAGGGTGAACATATATGTGTGCCTATTTGATTGGGACATACGAGTAATGCCAGATGTCCCATCAAAAGTATTAATAGAGCCTGTTTCCCACTAAAGGTACCCTGGTTCAGATAATAAAAATGTATATGGTCGTGCTAATTTTAAACAAAGTGGAAACTCAGTGCTGGGTCCTATAAGGGATAATGACTTACAAGCACTTTGGAAAACATCCTGAGGTGAAGATAAGCATTAGAAGTGTAATGGGCTGAGAGTAACTTCATTTCTGGCTTGATTCCAAGGAAAAAAATCACAGCTTCAGACATAATGTATTTAAGGGCATGGAATCAATATTAAGTGAAGAAGAAAAGAGCAGTAAATAAAGCTTTGAATCATTTTCCACATGGTGAAGACAGGATTAACGGAAGAAGAAAACTCTAGGCCTTCAGCATAATGAAAACCTAGAAACTTTTTTACAAGAAAGCAGATAGGAGAATGTAGTCAGAGAACATGTAAACTGAAGGAACTTTGCAAATCAGCTCACAGATCCCTCATCTTAGAGAAAATTACACCAGAGAACATAAATGTGAACCGTACCCTTGGAGGCTGCAAATTGCTGTATCATATAATGCGAAAAACAAAGGATACAGACTCAGGCTGCCTGTGTCACAGCCCTAGGAGTACTGTAAGCACAGCACTTACTACCTCTGCACCTCAGTTTTATCAGTTGCAAAACCAGAATCAAAATATCCTTCCTACTATCTCCCCCGGTTGTTGTAAGGATGAAATAAAATCATACAAACTATAAAGGGCTTTGAAATTTTAATTGTTGTTAATAACACGTTCATTACCTAATGCTACCTTGATGTGTTGTGGCATGTTTCTCTACCCTTTGGAGTTGTATAAAGGGGATCTGGGTTTGGGTTTTGCAGCTCTCATATCCCTTCCTTTCCCTGTCCCTCAAGGTTCACCAACTCATATACAAATAAAAACAGCAGCACCAGGCAACTGACAAGAATTAGTGCTTTCCACACAGTATGGTTTTGGCTGAGGCGGCCATTTCTATAAAAGAAAATATGTACCATGACTACACAAATGCCTTCCCTTTTAGGATTGGATCACTGAAAACCCATTCAGGTTCAGCAACTAAAACACCTAAACAAATTTGAAAAAAAAATAGAATATTAGGCCAAGAGTGAAATATGAGTTCTTAATATGACCATAGTTGTGCAGAAAAAAATAGTTCAGCGTAAGTACTGAGAATGGCAATACTAAAATGGCAAGAACTGGAGTCTTGAAAAGTTCTCCTATGCAGACAGGTCAGCATTTTGTTCAAGCTGGGCAAAATATTCTCAAGTAAAAACTAGAGCTCTGTTAAAACAGTGAAGGCCTCAAGTGAATGTGGCGAGCATACTGAATGAGTTCAGGAAAGATAGTCCACAGAAACAATACATAAGAACAAGCATGACAGAAGTTTACTTCTCGCTGATGGAAGAATCCAAGAAGGTGTTCCTCATTGCTGGGACTCTCCTTCACCCAGTGATGTGGGATCTCCCTTTTGCCGTCCTGGGGCCTTACCATTATTTGCATCCAGTCAGTGAAAGTGGAAAAATACTGGAGGAAAAACTAGCACTTCTTAAAAGCCATGGCCCAGAAATAGCTTAGCACTTCCTCTCATTTTACTGTCTAGAATGCAAACACATGGGCAAACTCAACTCCAAAAGAGTCAGGGAAACAGGTTCTATCTGGTATGGAAAGAAGAACATTAATTTTGACAAACAGCTAACATTCCCTACTACAAATAAGAATTCTATTTATATAAATTTTGTGTCAGGACTAGTAGTTGTATGGAAGCAAGACTAAGAAGGGGGAAAGGCTATAAAATAGCCCACCTTCCATTTGCCACATCCCCCCGCCCCCACTTTGTGACCAAATGAGTCTCCAGCTCCTTACAAATCTGATATAGTATGAACAAGGGCCAGAGAGTTACTCTCCTGTGGTCATGCCTTTATATCTAATACTTTACTAATGGTAAAAGGGATCCATCTAAGGCATATTGGCCTTATGGTAACATTAGAGGAAAGTCTGGCCAGAGTATAACAGATCCATTCCTGGTAACCTAGGCAGGACCATGAAGCCATGGGGGTCCTAGAATTTTTCATTTGAAAACCTTCATGTACCTTGGCAATGATTGCAACAAGAATAATTTTCAACCACAATTTTAGGAATGCTAGACTTTGAGGCCTTTGGGTCCCAAACCAATGTAAGTCAGGCTCCTACTTTTCTCATCATTCTGGAAGGTGATCTTTGACATACCCACAAAAGACT
>PVKH010050212.1:0-10023 GCA_004027955.1 Chaetophractus vellerosus | reverse complement strand
CTGCATTTTAATAATTTGGTCATCTAATTTGTGACATTTACTGGCTGCCCACTCTCCTTGCTACCAAAAAAGATGCAAACTCACATGTAGGCCCCGGAGTAGATTATCAATGATAATGTTTAGTGTTATTGAACTATCTCATTATGAAATTATTTCTTTACACTGATAAGGCAAAGCATATTGCTATTGGAGAGTGTTATTTTGAACTCAAACTCAAATTCATATGATAATGACGAAGAACATTATTTTATGAAGAAAGGTCTATAATAACCCCAGAGAACTAGTAAACTATAGAGCATAATCAAAGCTGATGTTTGACAAGAGAGACCTCTACCTCATAATAAATGAGGTGACTGGCTAAATTTTGGGCAAATGTCTCATTTGAATGCTGTAGTTTGCATATTTTAACTCAGAGTAAACAATACAAATGCCTTGTTTTTTTTCAATTTAAGTGGCAGGTTTTCCAGAGGGCCTGACCTGCTCAATTTTAAGTAAAAGTTGAAAAAACACTGTTTATTTATCAGCTTTCACTTTCACTTGTAAATATACTTAATAGAAATTTACTGAATTTGGGGGTGTTGGTGGTGGTTCGCTTTTAGGGATTTTTTTTTCTTTAACCCACCTATAATATATATTACAGCTCTATCAGTAAGACTATATATTATTGACTCTATTTTTCTTATTTCTCTTGGATGCCACTCTTAAATTCATAAAAGAACATTAAAATCTTTTTTATCTATTAAATTATGTCAATATATGTTGGCTCCATAAAATTGATAGGAAAAACGGCTGATCTGTTTGTATTTCAATAAAAACGACTTAATCACATTTGAAGATTTATCTTTCCAACTGTGTTTTATTAAACAATAGTTCCATGGGAAAAAATTAAAATGGATTAGTTTGTTAACATTTTGTCTTATTTATCACCTTGGAAATTTTACTTAAAAGTAGAAATATAAAATTCAATCATTTTTGTTTCCTGTATCCCACTGTTACTTAGCCTCATTACTTGGCATTTTGAATAATAAGAAAGTTTAGATCTAAATGGAAGCATAAGAGCAATACTTCCTAAACTCTGCTGGTGAAGGTTAAATTATAATAAAACAAAATAAATTTGTTTTTATTTTGTTCAGAATTTAACATCATTGAAATTATCATACATTTTTATACTGTATCTTATTCCAGCAGTGTAACTACAGTAATTTGGCTGGGTTTATTATAGTATGGGAATAAACTCTGACTCATGGTTTGTGTGTGTGTGTGTATTTCTAAATGCCTTCTTTACTGTGTGGCTAATGTTTATTTTCATACACATTTGCATAAACTGATTTAGGAAATGATCTCTCTAGTTAGGTAAAATCAAATATAGACACGTGTTTATTGAGTAAGAAATAAACTACAAGAAATATCAAGGAAGTATTTGATCAGATCAGTGGTCTTACCCAGCCTTGGTATTCTTTTCCCTGACATGGATGACAACAGTTGTCATAGCTATCTAACTACCTTTCCAAACACCAAACCCAAGAATTATGGGCTTCAGCTAGAGGAGAGCATGAGACCAATATATTGGAACCACACAATGAACCAAAAGAATAGCCAGGAGCAGAGCCAAGTTAAAAAGCAAAGCAGAAAGTAAATGGAAGAACAATATGTCAAGGGAAAGGAGTTTGGCCAAGAGGCAAAGCTAGCTATGGGGAAATGGAATGGAAACCAGGGACACCAAACCAAGCAAGTGGGTTCCAAAGAAAAAGATTCCCTTGACATGAGAACTACTCACCCTGAACCTATTGTGTAGATTTTGTTGGGTAAGAAATCATTAAAATCATTTCTGGAGCTATTAAATTCATTCTACTTTCCAATTTTCTAATTTCTACTTTCCCAATTTCATTCAGATATTCATCAAGTCTCATTGTTGTACACTAGAACTTGAAAGTAGTTACCTACTGTCATGTCAACCAATATTTGAAGTAAATGATGTTTTATATAAAACAATATTATGGAACTCAAGAAAAAGACAAACAAATCTAAATAAGATGGACAAAAGATTGAAAAATTTAAAAAAACATTGTAACAACGCTTAATCTCTGAAGTAAGTAAAGAAATATAAACTGAAGCAGCACAGATTTCTTTCATTAAAATAGAAAAATTGGAAGTTATTGGCAATACTTAGTGCTGGGCAAAAGTGAAGGGAAATGGTCAGATGGCTACACTGGTGGGAGGAAGATATATATTTCAAAACGTCTTTCAAAAATACATATCTTTCAACTCATCATGTCTATTTGTAACAATTTTCCCTAAGGGAATCATTTGAACAGATATGCAAACATACGTGCAAATATTCATTGTAAATTGCTATGCAGCCTTTAAAGAAGATTACACACACACAAACACAGATACACACATATTGAGAGAGAAAGATTAATAAGAAGTCAACACATTGTATTAAGTGAAAAAATATTCATATACTATATCAAATTTTTTAGAACCAAGAAAACCATAAGATAATAGACTTCTCATCGGCGTGACACTGTACCAAGAACTTTCCTAAGTACTTTATACATGTTAACTTGTTTGCTAATGATAACTCTATGAGATAGATAATATCATCATTCCCATTTACAGATGTGGAAACTGAGGCAAAAACTGGCTTAGTCACTTGACCAAGGTATGAACCTAGTAAGCAGCCAGGATTTGAACCCAGGCACTATGGCTCCAGAGACCATATTCTTTACCCTAAAATAGACACTCTAAAGTATTAGTACTTTTTTCTGACTGGTGGGATGATTTTGTCATTTTTATGTGTACCTTTCTATGCTGTCTGAATGTATTATGTGGTGTGTGCATTACTTTATAATAAGAAAAATAAATAAAGCTAAGTACATGCTGGTGGTGCATAATTGTGCTTATAGGTAGAAACAAATGTTGAGTCAGGTCTAGTGAATAGAGATTGTGCCTGATGAGTAACATACAATAGGCAAAGAATAATATCCCAAAGGCTCACATTTCCTTATGTTCAATTCAATTCAGTCAATTTCTTAAAAGTATAAATGGACTACAAAGAAGAAGAATACTGACAATGTCAAACTGAGAAATTCTCAAAGTAATTTTATATTTGAATATGTTTGCATCAACTAAACAATCTGCTTTGCATTTTATACAACATTTTACATGTCTAAGGTAGTGCTTAATGTTAAATCCATATGTCTAATATATTCAGTGGTAATGCATTTGTAATACAGGGGTTATGACCTGTATTAAGCTCAATAGTATACTGCTTTTCTAGTTGTCATTTTTAATAAACTGCATTTATACAGATATGTAAGCATTTTAAAACCATACTTTTTCTTAGCTGCAAGCAATTCTGGTAAATTATTTAGAAAAGCATTAAAATTTTTCAAATTAAAAGCTCACTCATCAGCATGTTATTCATCCATAGCAACATTATATGAGAGGGGGAAAATACACACTAAGCAAATGGTTGGCAAGTATACTATTTCAGGTTGAAATATGCTACTTTATTTAATTTTTGATGAACAAAATGTATATCAGCAATCAAAAACATTACACCCTTAAAAAAAAGTTGAGCTCCATCATTTGGATTTGCATTTTAATCCTAGGAAATATGTGAGAAAAACATCCTTAACTCACCTTAGAGGTATTTATTGAATATAAAGTTAAAATATGGTCATGTCAATTTATACATATATATATTTTTAATTAGAGCAGTTGTGGACTTACAAAAACAGTCATCTGTAATGTACAGAATTTCCATACAACAACCCTCCACCAACCCTTTACATTGTTGTTGAACATTTGTTACAGATTATAAAACAACATTATCAGACTATTACCACTAACTGTGGTCTATGGTGTGTATTTGGTATATTTTTTCCATAACCCCCTATTGTAAACACAGTACCTTCTTTGACATTGATGCAAGAATATTACAATATTGCTGTTAAGTGTAATCCATAAGGTTCATTTTGACGGTCAGTTGCCCAGAATGGCAGAGGAGCATTATCCCTCCTCCTTCTCTATCAGGGATGGGGGATAGAGTCAGAGGTGTGTCAAACAGTTCAGTCCATGCATGCCGAAAGTGGTTGCTGTAACCCAGAGAGACTAAGGGAGAACTGTCCCTTCTGCTTTTTCAGGGATGGGGATGGAACCACATGAGTGCCCAACAATCTAATTTAGGCAGATTGGAAGTGCCTGCAGTTGCCCAAAGAGGCTGGGGAAACACCTCCCACCCCTCCTATCCTGTTGAGGGTTTGAGATGGAGCTGGAGTCGTGCATCTGACCTGGGTTGAAAGAAACGGGTCCCTACCTTCACTGTGATTTTCAGTCAGCCCCGCTTCCCCTCATGCTGGGGACAGAGTTAAAATGGAGGCTACTGGCCTCTTTGACTTGGAAAGGTTCAAACTTTAGCTGTTTTTAGGATAAGACTTTAGCCAGCCAAATTTACTAATCAGTAGACTGAAATTGATGCCCAACCGTCTCTTCCTCCCCTGTTTTTGGGAAATGTAGCTTCCAATTCCAGCCAGGGAATAGCTCCCAGGGCAGCTTGCACCACCAGCAGAGGATGGGCACCAGCCTCCATGGCACGTAGTTCTCTACTCATGAATCTTCACTGGAGATAGGCAGTCTCCTCCTTCTGTTCTTCCAAGAATGTTGCAGGATGCTCTTCTGGTCTCTTGGGTCCCCCAAACAGGAGCTTTAGATAGCTCTGGGTGATTACTAACTGCCCTGTAGGACAAGCCAACTCTTGGAGCTCCTTATTCTGCTACCATATTGCCCCTCCCTCTTGAAACTGGTTTGATCATGTCAATTTTAAGACAACTTTTCATATAATAGTTTCAGGTAAATTGAGGGACATATCCTATATCTTCTGTCCATATGATATTACTTTGTTTTCACCGGATATAAACCTCCAAAGATCTTTGTTATTTTTGTCCTAATACCAATGA
The DNA here is from genome assembly GCA_004027955.1 of Chaetophractus vellerosus. Taxonomy (NCBI): domain Eukaryota; kingdom Metazoa; phylum Chordata; class Mammalia; order Cingulata; family Chlamyphoridae; genus Chaetophractus; species Chaetophractus vellerosus. Next base: position 5,059 of record PVKH010050212.1, on the reverse strand, counting down.
AATAATAATGTATTACTATCTTAGATTTGTATTGTATGTGTTCATTTTTACATGTATTTACCAAAGATAAATTTCATGTGTTAATGTAAGTTCATATATTTTCTTTGTCCATGTCTACTAAATATACCTGATGTATCAGATAAGAACTCTTAATGCCGAGTAAGAAAAACAATGCAATTAATGGAAAATTCACATATTAAACAACAAATGGATACAAAGTATGTAGTTTTGGAAATTGCCTTGTCAATGGAACTTTTAAAACCTATTACCTTGACCCACAACGTTTGACACATTTTTTTCCTTTCTGATTTGTCCTCTAAGGGATAATGTAGATGAATCCCCTTATGGATTCCAGAGACTCCAGCAACCAAGACTCCCTATAGGTATAATTCTGTTCCCTCCCAGGCACACAGTGAAAATGTAGTCAATAAGTTGTGGCACCTCTTACCCAGGACTAGTCTTCAAACTCAGAGAAACCTCTCACTTCCTCTATAAGTTGAAATAGCCTTCCTTGGCACCTCCCAAGTATGCTGGCTGTTAATATGTTTTCTTTATTTTTGGAGAATTCTTAGGTCTTGTGGTAATCATTGCCTGCTCTATAGCTAGAAAGCATTTACAGCCAAATGTTCTATGTGCCAAATGTCAGTGTTTTGTTTTCCTAGCTGCTAAAAAAATTCCGCAATCGGTTGGTTTAAACAGTGGGAATTTACTGGCTCATGGTTTTGAGGCTAGGAGTAGTCCAAATCAAGGGATCACCAAGGTGCTGCTTTCTCCCAGAAGACCGTGGCATTGTGGGGCTGGCTACCTGCAATACTTATTCCTGTCACTTAACGATGCACGTGGAGGTCCCTCCTGGCTTCTCCTTTTTCTTCCAGTTCTGTAGACTTTCAGCTTGTGGCTGTTCTCTCTGGATTTTTCTCTCTGTGTTTGAATTTCATTCTGCTAATAAAAGAGTCCAGTAATAGGATTAAAGTTGGGCTACACCTTGACTGAACTAACCTCATTAAAAGGTCCTATTTAGGATGGGTTTGCACCTACAGGAAGAGATTAAAATTAAGAACATATTTTTTTTTCTGGGATACATAGCTCCAAGCCATCACAGCTTGCATTGGCCATTTTGTTTCTTTCAGTTTCCTTTGACTTTTGGTTGTTGTTGTTCAATTGGATACTGCTTGCTTTTCATTTTCTTTTTCTGTCCATTTCTATGCAGTCTCTTCTCTGTGATTTTTTACCACCTATTCCCAATGTTTTCTTCTACCTAATCTTTGTGTGCCTATTCTTCCAAACTGCATGTTCTTCCAAAATGTAGATGCTATTCATTAGATATATGATATATAAAAATTAAACTGTAATAATTACAATTTGCAGAGTTACATGAGTTGTTATATCTATTGTCCATTAAGTCTTGTAGTAATGGTTTATAATTCTGAGTTTTATGTTATGTGTTACTCATTTGAGTGAAGAAAATGAGGGCCAACCATAGATGAATTGATACCAGGTTTTGTTACCAAGTATCAGAAGATCTTTAAATAAAAAGAATACTCACTGTTAACATGATTTCATGATTATTTCCACAAGTGGCTTTGTTCATTAGAATGGCAACTGTATTTGAAATTATTAAATGATTATGGTTAAATATTTTCTGCCATGGTGCTTATATGAGAATCCACATGAGGAATGCCAGATTCCAGAACCTTCTGGTAAGTATATTCAGTTTTGTGATGATTACACATGACCTAATTGGACCACATTTATCACTACATAAAAGCACCCCCAGAGTTTTGGGGGTAGGTAAGGTAGAACACAGAACTCTTGCTGACATCCAGGGAACTCAAATATGTTCCATAAACCAGTTTTCACACTAACCTATTTCTCTCTACAATCAGAATTTCTATCCAGAATTTCTGTTATGTATAAAATATGAGGCATCCTTATAGATACTTGAGAGGGAAGAATCCAAAGAAGCTCTTTTTGAACTGAAAGGTGGTAGTGATATATAATAATGAAAACTCATCCCTATATTCTTTTGAAAAATGTATTCCAATTTAATTAAAATTACTGGTTTTCCCTTGCTTGAGGATTATCTATATCAGGTACACCCTAGGCTTCGAAAAATGCTGACTACATGATGTGTGAGTTGAAACATCATGAATGAATTCTCTGTGAAATTATTTAAGTGTAAGATTTGACCTAGATATGTCACAGAAATGTCTATCCGTGTCTTAATTCCTCTATTAAGAATTAATTTGGTTTGAAAAATGTAACCACCATTATATAACAGAAAATAAGAAAAAATAGGGCTCTAACCCTTTACATACTCTTAGTATGGGCAAGAATTACAGGTTAAGAAGTAAAAGAAGATCAAAACAGTGATTATCTGTATAACAATCTATATAAAATAGCAAATGTGTATAGAATGAAATTAGAATCTGGCATTGTAACTCATATGCTCACACAATCAGCCTTATCCTCATCTCCAGGCTAAAAATCTTGAAAAATCCTTGTGTCTTCCCCTGCCTCCATATTTTATAACCATTCTGTCATGATATTGGCTCTACTTTGTAAAGGTTCTCACATCCTACTTGAGCTGAACTCTCCTCTCTTCCCCATGACTAGAGTACTCCAATGTCCAATGCCCCACCAGCCTTCAGGAGTTTGCCTTGCACCTATTCTGCATTTTTCTATTCTGTGTCCTCTTAAGCTTTACATCGTGATTCTCACCTGTCCTTAGAGTTACAAGCATATCTGTTGCAGGTGGCTTAACATTTTCTCCCTAACATTGAAATCCCACCCTATTCGGTTCCACCTTATCTTTATTGTCTATTTGTTCCCAACATACACTCTCTTCTCCTTTACTCTTTTTGTACTCTTATTTGTCCTTGTTCATGTCCTTCTCCTTGACTATCATAACATCCCTTCTCTTCTCTGTCTTCTTCTTTATCCACCTTTTTATTTTTGGTTCACTTCCTCCCCTTGGTGTCTTGAATTCTTCTAGCCTTTATCTGACTCTGGTTGCACACATAGTCAGAATTATGCAATTGAACGTTGAATTATATGTTACCATGTGTTATAACACATATCATAACCCATTGTTATGATTTGTCATTTATAAGATTTCTGAAAGACCAGTCTTTTGTTTATATGAACGTGTCTGTGTTTATATATAACTATAGTTATTTTGCCTTACTGAACAAATAGATAATTTTAAATAGAAACCTAGCTGATTTTGACTACAAATAGCACTTACAATATGGTGCCAAATATTTACATGTGACTACAAACTTTCTTATTGTATATGTGATGATATATATGGATATATAGATATTTGATTGCTTAGACTAGAATATATATACATTATACGTTCTTAACAAAGCAACGTTCTTTGTTATTCATTAACAACAATAAAGAAGCATTATTTAAGACTATCTGATATGTAGTTCTGGTTAAAAAAAAAACAAAAAAAATTGAACATGACAATCAGTAGTCAAACTGAATTTAGATTTACATGAAGTAGGCGAGGAGATAGAGAAAATATATAGGTTTAAACACATATTTGCATACACACATGTAATAGTTTTGCAACAGCTTTTAACAATATGTACTGTTCAAGTATGGATTATATTTTCAAAGTTCAATCATAAGATGAGTTATTCAGATGATAGGCTTTCATTAGAACAGAAAACCACTCAGTAGATCACAATGAATATTAAACAGAACATTGATAATGTATACTGATTTGAATCTTTAGGAAGGTGATTTAAGCACACTGAAAATCCATGTTTATGCGTGTTATTCTTTAATGAACTGAATAAAAATATATGACAGATTAAAGGCACTTTCAGCATAGGAACTTAAATTCCTACTTCATTATTTTACCAAAGCAAATTGTTTCCCATCTATGATTCATCCAATTGCGATCTTCTTGATTGACGGCAATTTTGGTGAACTTGTTTTCCACCATCCATTTACCACAAATAATCTGGAAATATCATTATATTATCTGAATTTAAAAATCATGGTTGGACTACAGAAAGAGTGAACCCCAAGTTACCATGGATTGTAGTTAATAGTACAATTGAAAATGTGCTATCAACAATTATAGCGAATATTCCACACCAATGCAAAGTTTTAATAATTGGGTGGTATATGGGAATCCTATATTTCCTATATTTTCTGTAAACCCACAGCTTCTCTAATAAAGAAAAAAATGAATGGCCTTAATTGTCTTTTTATGTATATATCACACTTCTGGTGGTTTGCCTTTTTTCAGCGCACTTTTATATGCATTGTTGCATATGATCCCTCTGTGATAATTAAGAGTTTATTATTGTTTTTTTTCAATTTTATTTTTTTAGGATACATCGATTTACATAAATGTTACACAGAAATTTTAGGAGTACCCATATGCCCCACCTTTATTATTGTTTTATAAGTCTCTTTATATAAATAGGGGCAGCAAGGACGAATAACACCAGAGATGTATGAAAGAAACGTTAATTAGTATATACAGGTCCCAGAACAGAGAGGAGTGGCATGTCTCACAGGGTCACACAAAGAAACACGTGAGGATAGCAGACTCAAACAAACAGATGAGGAGCAAAATATTGCAGTGATCCCAGGGACTATGCCTTTATGATGTTAAATTGGTGGACCTGTAGCAATTGGTTAAGCAAGAACAGGGACTGGAGGTCTGTATTTGTCTTTGTGGGGGTGTGAACCAAGATAGGACATGATGAGGAGAGGGAGAGGCTGTTTATCTTGTGTAGGCAGATGTCGGAGATGGTCACTGAGGGACCTAGGGTCTAAGATGCTGAGGCATGATGTCAGTGCAAAGCCTTTTAGGTTACTACAGACTTTGGAGGTGCTGAGTTGACATGAAGGTGTGAAGACAGTCCCTAATTTATTTTACTTCACTACTGTTATATTCATTTTATAAGTGTGGAAGCTGAGGCTCAGAACATTTAATTTACATACTCATGGCTATATAGAGTGTCACAATAGAGAGCACAGCCCTTAGATCATCATCTTTGCCCTTGAGATAATTACAGTCTAATTGAGG
>PVKH010050211.1:0-10022 GCA_004027955.1 Chaetophractus vellerosus | reverse complement strand
TCTGTTAAAAATATAAGATTTTATAAGAGTCTCTCACGTGACCGTGGGGATGCACAAGTCCAGGTTCCGCCGGCAGGCTGCAAGCCAGGGGCTCCGATGAAAGACTGCTGAAGGGTCCTCAATGAGTTCCTGGGAGAAGTTCGCTATCAAACGACGAGCTGGGAAATTCTCTCTGAATGTTGAAATCAGTTCCCTTTTATGGCAGTCAACTGAATGGATAAAAGCGTCATCCATTCTTGATCCAATCTCGCTCATTGATGCAGATGTAATCAGCCATCCATGCAGTAAACTCAATTAGCCCAGTGCTTGCTGGACCTAATAGCTGGGCATTATTACCTAGCCAAGTTGACACATTAGCCTAACCATCACACTTATCTCTCTTTTTATGGTGATAGGCTATTAATGCTTAATGCCTACATCTACTTATAAAATTAAGGGTCACAAAGAGGTGACATTCTAATTCAAGCATTTTGTTTTCATTTATTTACTGAAATAATTTTATAAGCTGTTTTCCTCATTTACTATTTGGTTACTCCATCATACAGTTCACAAAGAAAAGGCAGGTTGAATGATTGACTCACTTTATCAGTTTTCAAGATAATAAATTTGTTCCCTATCATCTTCCAAAGGTAACTAATTTTAATTTTAATATCATTATTTAAGTATAATATCATCATGAACTCAAGGATCTAAACAATTATAATTACTATCCTTTTGGGAATTCAAATTGTCCCATCTTTGGCCAGTAGGAGTGTCTTTAAGTTGGTTCCTAAGACTTTTTGACATGACTCTAGTAGTCTTTAATAAATTTCTTGCTATCTTGAATGATAGAAATGGTCATTTTCCATCTCAGACCTGTAATTTATTGTTTCTCCAAGATGCCTTGATGTCTCTTAGAGGGTAATGTTATTCAAAGATAAAACCTCATTTTGGGTGCTGGCTATACTTGTTGCTTCTGTATTGGTCATTGGAAAAGGCAGAACCTTTCCATATTTTAGCTGTTCTTCTCAAATTCACCTGCAATGTTTTCTAATGAATAATTGTTGACCCTGTGATGGATCTCCTATATTCAAGTCCATAAAATACCCTATTGCTTCCTTCTTCTTTCCTTCCCACAATTACCCATAGCACACAGGTCTTGTGGCTACTGGTGGGTTATATCCATCTGCTAGCATTTGAGGGTTTGTGGGGGATATTTTGCCATCTAGCATTGTAAATGTTTTCCATGATTGTTTGATTTTTTTCTATGTAGTTGCTTTGTTTTTATGTGATTTTGGAGAGATTCAAAAAACTATTCCATTACCTGTGTCTTCCCCGACTTTCCTCACAGTAGCAATATTTATTGGACTGTTTACTATGTGCCTGAATTGTGCTGAAAACATAGATTTCTCACTGCATCCTCAGAAAAGTCCTATTAGATAAATAATATTGTTATCCCCATTTTAGAGGTTTACCCAAATCTGCCAAGCTAATATTTGTTGAAGCCAGGATACAAACTCAGACTGTGAGCCTCTGCCGTTAACCACTATTCTTAACTATATGCCTGATAAAAAGGAACAGCTAACCCTTGGAGCTGTCCAACACTTTCTTTGGCTGGTTTTTGAAATAGTAAGCTGGAAATGTTCATAGAAAACTTCAGTGGTCTTTATAAGGGGAGTATGTTTTAAAAGGTTCTCTAAACTTGGGGGGGGTGGGAGTTGGACCAAGGTAACTTAATGTTTCCTCACAATGCTTAGTTTCTTTTAAACCTTCTTGAGAAAGCTACTTTTAGAAGACTAAGTAACAAAAGTGGAAATTATTCCTTCCCAGACATAACAAATGTGTTTTATGCAAAGATCATTATCTCCCAATATAACTATTTTTCTTCTACTTCTTGTTTCCCCTCAAATTTCTCCATTGACAAGATGATAGAAAAATTTCCTAACATTCACCTATTGCTTTTGTAGGCCTGATCTTTATTTAAAAGATGTAAAAATACACACATGTTAAGTGCCTCTCTTTTAAAAAGTGGTACAAGATGGGTTTAGTTTTCATTGTTTTTAAATCTACACAAGTAAGAAGGATGTAATTATCTGAATTCAAATTGATATTCTACAGTCACCATTTACCTCATGACTTATTATAGGTGTGACACATCTCTTTTGAAATAGTGGCAGAAACAAATGGTAATAACATCTAGGAAAAACCATTTTGGTTCCTTGTAATACCCAATTCATATACTTTGAACGTGAACTTGAATTGGATTTTTTTCAAGTTTTTTGGTCAGCAGTATTTTATCAAACAGCAAGTTTATTTTGTTTTCTATTCCTTTTACATAGAACCACCTCATATTATTAATAAATCTGAAGAACCTGAAGAGATATCAGTGATAATTAGTAATCCATTTGAACTTACCTGCATTGCTTCTGGAATCCCAGCTCCTAAAATTATGTGGATGAAAGATGGACGACCCCTTCCACAGACAGATCAGGTGCAAACTCTAGGAGGGGGAGAGGTACTTCAAATATCTAGTGCTCAGGTAAGTGTCAAAGGTCATACAATTCTATCCCATATTAAACTTCTCACTTCTGAATATATGAGAAACAGGAAAATTATGTCTTTGGGTCTGAAAAACCACAGGTCTGTGTAACTTTAACAAAGGTATGTTGGTCCTGTGATATGCATGGTTATATAGGCACTTATGGAATGAAATGACTAGAAAGAAGGAATGGAAGTATCTCCTTAAACTCTGAAGAGAGTTGAATACAATTAATTCTTGCAGGTTTTCACAGTGCTATAATATTAATATATTTCCTGGGCTCTGATTTTGTGCCATGTGGCTTTGCTTAACTATCAAAAAAGCAAGCCAGTATATTTATATATTGAGGCATCGTATAGCACTTTTTTTTTTAAAAGGCCATACCAGGGTTTGAACGTGGGTCCTTGTACATGGGAAGCAGGTACTCACCACCGAGCATAGAGCACTTTTGATCTCTAAAATGAACAAGAAGACATGAAAGTCTGAAGAAACAGACTTTTACAAATGATTTTTAATTCAATAAAACTGACTGGTTCTTTTAGTTTGTGTTTAAGGAATTTGATTTGAAATATGAATATATTAGAGAAAATTATGTCTGTAGATGGCTTATTATAACAATCCTCTGTTCTAGTAACAGAGGCAAACCTTATATTACAAATATTATCCATGTATGCCCTAATGCCCTCATCTGTAAATTGGGGATAATAGTAATAATAATAATAACTTCTTCAGTTGGAGATTTAATGAAATAAGCTAACATAAAGTACTGAGACTACTGCCACAGGTGTATAGTGAGTGTAAAGAGTTAGGGAAAATTGTTGTGACTGCTATTATAATTATCATCATCCCTTTCAATATAGAATAACAAAATTACTTAATCGTATTCCATTTGCACCTTCACTACTGAAAGAAGAGAGCTAAAGATTATAAATTGTGCACTGTGTCAGCCCTGAGCTCTCTGTCACACCCAACTGTCATCGTGACAACTCTGTGAGGCAATGTCTTGATCCCCATTCTGCAAATTCAGAAACAGGCACAGAGAGAATAACTGCTTTCCCACCAAGTATCCACTGCTGCTCAGGGAGCTGGGCCTCAAACCTAGGTCTGACTAGAAAGCCTTCTCAGTGGAACTCAACACAGTCCTTGTTTCTCATATCAAGGAGCAAATAACCTCCACTACCCTCTTTTTTCTCCATTTCAAACATCACAGTAACTCAGAGAAAAGTCAGGTTAAACTATCAAACCACTTACAGAATCAAAACCCATGAATGATATAATTTCAATAGACCAAAAAGAAGCAAAAGAATTTTGTGACATATGGAACAGCATGGAGACAAGAAAATGTGTGGAATAGAAGCATAAATATAAAGAAATAATGGCAAATGAAACTTGAAAGGGATGTTAAGGCCACACTATGGTAGGTCTTAAATGCAAAAGAGAATAATTTAGTTACAACAAAACAAGGTGAAGGGCTCATCGAGTATTAAATGGTGACATTCTGCTATAGAGAAGAAAGAGACTTGGATTTGAATTTATTGACTATATTTCCAACATGTGTAGGTGTTGTGGGGAACAAAAATGTATAAGAAACATGTTTTAACCTTGAAGAAGTATCCAGTTGTCTATGGGAAATAACACTAAACATAAGATGAAATTAGATATGAAACAATAAGAGAACACTTAGAAACTATAAGAAATATGAAATTAAATATGATCAAGTCCCAAGACACATAGCATTTTGTATATAGCTCTGTTATAGCACTTTCCATGTTATATTTTACTTATCTGAACTTTGTCTTTTCATGTATTCCAACATAAAGTTATGCCTGGTACATAATGGATGCTTTGCAGATTCCAAATTGTGAGGGAGGGACAAGAGTTTCCTCAAACAGCTTCCAGGGAACATTACTCCTGTGGCTTATTCCAAAGAGGTGGGGGTGGGCAAACATTCTGTGAACAAATAGATTTGGAAAACTTTACATGCTGTATCTGCGCCCACTGCTTTGTGAGTCATAATGTGTGTCAACACCTCTGTGAAATTGTACTTTACAGAAACCTATCAAACTATATTTTTCAAACACTCTACTAACAGAACACACTATAGAAGATGGAGCTACCAATAATAACTGTGGGTGTCCAGAAGGGTATAATTTGCAGGAAATATTTCTTGGAGGAAATAGGATTTAAGAATAGCCATGAATGATGGTTCAAGTTTGGCTAAGTCAAGAAAAATAGAAGGACAATATCAATCGGTAATGAATTGAGTTGGTAGAGAAGAGTTAGTTTTTAGACAGTTTAAAGATATTATGAGAAATTCAGAAATTATTTTCAAGGTAAAGAGGCATCATTTTGAATGAGTATGTGAGAACAATTCTTCTAAAATTGTATTTAAATATTTTTTTAAAGATTTATTTTTATTTATTATACATCCCCCCCTTTTTGCTTGTTCTTGCTGTGTTCATTTTTCTCTGCATTCCTCTGTGTCTGCTTGTCTCCCCCTGCTGGGTGACCTGCCGAGTCAGCTCACCGGCTCGTGGGGGCTTGCCTTTGCCCGAGGGGGCTTGCCTTTTTGCCCGCCCGTGGGGGCTTGCCTTTGCCCATGGCAGCGTGCCCCATCCGTGTTGTCTTGCCTTCTCGAGGCAGTCTGCCCGTTCGAGGAGGCCGGGGGACCAAACCCGGGGCCTCCCATGTGGTAAACCGGCACCCTACCAACTGGGCCAGCCCCTCTATTTAAGTATTTTTTTCAAATATTCTACTCTTAAATTTTTTCCAAGGAGTTTTCACATTCTACCAAATTTTTTTCCACAACCTATAAAATCAATCTTGTAAGCAAAGTTTTTTTTTAACAAATCAATGTTATTGATACATATTAATAAAGCATAAATCTATCCAAAGTGAACAATCAATTGTATTCGGTGTAATCACATATTTGTACATTCATCACTCCAGTCATTCTTAGAGCACTTTCATTATTCCAATAATAATAATAATAATCAAAAAAACAAACACATAAAACTCATCACCTCTTAATCCCTCTATGCTTCCCCTGCTGTATGTAGCTGCTATTCTTTTTCCTTCTCTCTAGAATATATGTATTTATATTTTGTAAAAATAAAAGTCCCAATATTCTACGAATGTTCAAGCAGTAAAATAAATGAAAACAGAATTGTTCTATTTTTTCAAAATACATTTTTCCTAATGGCAAGACCATCAGTTTTTCCAGAGTATGCTCTACATGTACATATGCATGGGTTGTGTCTATACAATGCCAACTATATGAATGAAGACTCACACTTCCAGTGGAAACAGCTATGCATATGGGTTTTTAAAGAAATGTTTCTGACTTTAGTTAGATAATAGAAGGTTTTGCTGTCAGCCTGACCCTATTTACATCCAAATTAAATTTTATAGCTCTTTCTTTTACTATATACATTTTAAAAAATGTTCAAAATGTGGTATTAATGTGCTTTATTTTAAAAACCTGATGGTATTTCTTGGAGAAAATATTTTATTTCCTCCAAGAATATTTCCTGTGTGTTTGTTTATTTAATAACTGTATTTCATTTTCTTCAGGAAACCTCCAATTACACTTTTCAGTCCACAATTTAAACCCATACATATTTATTTCTTTCATAAACATGGAGCATCTAGTCTGTCATGTCTTGTGCTAAGTCTTACATACCTGCCTTCTCTGAGGTCATTAACTGTACCTATCATGCAAACATTCTGAGATCAAATACTGAAACCCTGGTTGAAACATATATTTACATATGATAGAGATGTCAAGCAATACCCAACATAAGAATGCTAATCACAAGTGTTAACCAGTTTATTAAATTTGTAATTTTTGTACTTCCTTAAGAATATCTTGGTTTGTCTGGGAACTTTTATATTTATTCTCATTGATATTTATTCTCAACACTAAAACCGTGTTAACATTGTATAGTTACTTTATTTTGGTTTTTGTAGGTGGAGGATACAGGAAGATATACATGTCTGGCATCCAGTCCTGCAGGAGATGATGATAAAGAATATTTAGTGAGAGTGCACGGTAAATTTGGCAAAATGTCCTGCAGTCCATCATGAATACATATAATTAGAAGGCATTATTTAGCCAACAAGAGGAAATGCCATATCATAAGCGTTGTTTATACATTAGAAAATATGTAATTTGAAAATCTGATACGTTTGACCACTCAAGTACTCTTTGGGAATAGTTCAATTGATTTTTGAGTTATTTGGTTTTTTTCCTGTGCAAATAGTTTATAGTCATTTGATTTAAAATCATAGATAATTTATAAACTATGATAAACAACAAAAATACAAATCATCTGTTGTCTTACTATGGAGATAAGACTTTTTTGCATGCAAAGGATTTGTTACAAAAACGTGATTATACAGCATATGGTATTCACCTTGCTTTTCTTCTCACTTAACAGTATGTGGAACATTTTTTCACATCAATAAATATATTTTACAACATCATTTTTAGTAATCACAGTGTTCTATTTTATGAATATGCCATCATTTACTTAATTCATTCCATATTTTTGGATGTTTAGGCTCTTTCTGTATTTTCATCTATATAAACAACACCATATAATGTACATCTCTGTACATACATGTTTGCGTTTTCCCTAATTGTTCTGTGTGAATAAATTTCCATGATTGGGTAAACACACACACACTTTAAAACTAATTGCTAAATTACCTTCTAAAAAAGTTGGGCCAATTAAACTCTGACCAATCCTGTCCTGACATATAAATGGGAATTATTCCAAATGGGAAGGAACATTAAAAAAAAAAAAACTAAACAGAAGATCTTTATCTCATTGTCATAGTATAACTGACTAGGCATAGCAAACTTTCTCAGATTTAAGTGCCCCCCCACACACACACACACATAAATTTGATCTGTCATTAATGGACATGGAAAAGGTACATATAAGAGTCACATAAAAAGATCGCTATAGGAAAGTGTATGCATTTCTGTATTTTAAGATGGATAAACTCTGACTTGGTATTTTAAAATCTAATATTCAGAGAAAATTACTTCCAAATCTAGAAACTGTACAAAGTATCCTTTCTCTGTGCCTTGGTTTCTTTACTTGTCAAATGGTGATAAAAAGAGATTATATTACCTATGCTATCATTCATGTTGTTGTTGGAAGGATTTCATTACTTAATGTATGTGAAAGTGCTGAGCAAACAAAAAAAAATCCCATTATTTGTAATTATTTGTACTATAAATTAATTGAATAATGTTTTAAATTTATAGATCTTATTTCATATGACAGAATAATCATTGTGCAACACTTATGATAATTCAGATCAATATATATCTCATTTATTGAAACATTTTATTCCTTTGTTCTCACATCTAGTACCCCCTAATATTGCTGGAACTGATGAACCTCATGATTTCACCGTGTTACGCAACAGACAAGTGACAATGGAATGCAAGTCAGATGCAGTGCCCCCACCTACAATCACTTGGCTCAAAAATGGAGAACAGTTACAGGTAAAACTTTAGCAAAGTTCCACAGATACATTTTAAGGGGGAAAAAAAGCACCTGTGAAGCTTTTGCGAGGTGAATAAGAACAAATTAGATCAGGCTACCAGTTATTTAACATTGCAGGGATGTGGACAGCATCTTTTAATCAACTTCCTCTTTTTCTTAGCCTTTAGTGGGGTAGGTAGTGATTGGTTATGTGTCAATAAATAGATATTTAAATTCATGTCAACTGATCCAAGTATGTATGTATTGGAGCCCAAGGATTCAAGTCAAGTTTGAAACACACACAGCTATTTCTGTCTTTGAGAGGGAAGAAACAAGCAGTCTCAAGAATTGACCTATCCTACCAAGTCCCTAGGCCCAATCTGCTACTGAGTTGCCCAGGTCTAAACTTGGACCTCAGGAGTAACCCCAAGGATCTTTGTAAATGCCCTCGGGTACCCAGAGTCTGGGACTGAAATCCATAAAAAACAGTTACCAGTTTTCTATAGATTCCCAGGCTCAGGAGATACTTATCTGCTGTCATAACAGAGTGCCATGGCCCAGGATCCTCAGTACCCTTATAGGGCCAGCTCAAAACCTTGATTTTAAATGCACTGATTGCCTGTATCCCAGTAGTTTCTTATCCTCTTTTTTCTTCCTCACTCAGTTAACAAAACCCATTGTGGTATGTTGTGGATTTTAGCAGTTAATTATAAAAGGAGACATGTTACCTACCACCTAAGGCAGAAAGACTCTCTCCACCACCAGCCACACCAAACAGGAGGCTGGGTTCTAACTGATCGTCACTGACATACTAAATCACATGCTTGTCAGTTACCCTCCTGTGCCTCAGTTTCTCTATTTTTTGTGTGCCTACTATAATGCCAGGCACTATGATTGCTGCTGAGAGTTTCTTGACCCTCTATTAGTTTACAGACTCTCTGAAAAGACAGAGAAGTGAATCAAAGCCTACAGAACTGATACTGCTGACAAATTGTATGTAAGAGGTATATACAGCATTTTATGAAAACAGGGAGAAGGGACAAATAACCCAGCCTGAAAGGTGAGGAACTTCCTCAGGAAACCTCTTAGAGGGGGTGCGTTGTGTTTTGAAGGATGAGTAGATGAGAAAGGAGAGGAAGGAGATTCAATCATAAGAAATAGCATGTGTAAAGCCATTACCGGAAAAGGAATGCTGTTGTTCCAGAAACTGCAAGTGTCTTGGCACGACTGCAGTTATCCTTGACTAAAATCCTTTGCTAATTCCCCATTAATTTCAGGATTCAGGTTAAAATTCCACCTTAACTCCCAAGACCCATCATGCTCTGACTTCTGCCTGCCTCTGTAGTCTCATCTTCTATGTGCACATTTTACTCTAGACAATTAAGTGTTAAGGAAGAGGCTGAGTAAATGTTCATGGCGGAAGAGTCCAAACTGATCCCAGATGTGACCAAGTGATGTCAGCACTGGGAAAGGGGTTCCAGAAAGAGACTGTGGTGACAAGAAGTTGAGCTCAGTTTTAGTTATTTTGGTTTTGAATTACCTGTATAATATATAAGTAGAGAAAAAAGCATTAAGAAATATAGGTCCATATTTCATCAGAAAAAGTCTTTGATTTGGTAGTCCTCATGGTACGATTTGTTGAAGCCACTGGTTTGCATGAGGTAGACCAGAAAGCATACACTGTAAGAAGACTAGTAAAATGAGTATAAAACTATTGGCAACACTGGCATTACAAGGAGAACAAAGGAAAGGGGCTGAGAAAGAGTCAAAGAGATAGGATTAAAAGTAGGAGAGGCTGATGTACAGAAGGTCAAAGGAAAAGAGAAGAGGTGGCAAACAGAGATACAAATAAACTGTGTCCATTGGCTTTGGCAATATCTGAGCAATGATTCTTTAATGGAGTGGTCAAAATAGAAGACAGAGTATAGTGGAATGTAGTGTTCATGGAAGAAGAGGAAGTGGAGACAACAAGTATAGACTAATTTTTAAATATAAAAGAGATT
>PVKH010050210.1:0-10021 GCA_004027955.1 Chaetophractus vellerosus | reverse complement strand
GGGCCTCTTCCTTGCCTCTGAGCTCTGCTCTTTCCAAACTCTGGGACTTCTGTCAGTCTCTCCAGTCTTGTTTGAAATGTGCATTTTAAGACTTTCAACATGGAGAATTTTAGGAGCTAATGTCAAATTGTCTTAACAAACTATCTGGAATGCACATCCATATAGTTTTTTATTTATTTATTAATTTTTATATATATAAATTAATTTATATATATATATGTATGTATGTGTGTGTGTGTGTGTGTATATATATATTGCTTTTTACATTAAGGAAACTCCAGATATTTTTATTAGAATTCTACTTGACAAATTAGATTTTTTCAAAATTCAATACAGTTAACAACTAAATAAACCATGACATCACTAGCTATGTTTTGTCCATTTGAAGTATAATTGTGGGTAATTATGTGCTGAATAATTGTATGATAAAATCTTGACCAGCTGTAATGTTTTTTTAAAGGAATATGTAACACTATTTCATTTTTCAAACTTTTCATTATATTTAAAAGTTATGAAAACCAGTAGAAATATTATAATCATTTGTTATAAAGGAAATATTGTATGTGATGGTCTCAGATTTTTGGCTGAGCAGACTTCTGTGGGATGCTAAAAGGTATTTCATTGTAAAGAGGTATTGTATTCAAAGAAATATGGGAAATATATATTTTAAATATTAAATACGCTTCTTTGCTCTAGAATGCCTTAGTTTTCTTAATATTCCAATGCCTGAATCTCTGAAAAGGGGATTTAGTATGCGGTGTTTTCTAAATTAATTAAAGGGGGAAGTCTTTGCATTTACTACATAGTAAAAATAATGTTGAAAATGCTGACTTCTTTATGTTACTTCTAATTCTAAGAGTCTTTTATTGTCTATGATTTCCACATTCCATTTTTGTTAATATACACGAAGACACGTGTAAGGTCAACAAGTTGAATGTGGAAATGGAATAAGGCATATTTTCCATCCAAGCACGTGAAATGAGAGGATCTCTCCTTGAAGGTGAGTAGTTCTCATCTCTTGCAGCTTATGGACAGACATCTATATCACTTTTATGTGCCCCTTTAAGCTGCTACCTACAGTCACAACAATTTTTCTGTGGTCTTAAATACAGATTTAGCTCCAGGGCAAGATCTGAGGGAGGGTGTGATCCAACCCTCTTCTCTGCTAGATCCTGAGCAAGCTTGAGCATAGGTCATCATCCCTTTTTTGTCAAATGGCAATCAAAAATAAGTGACTGTATCATTTTTCTTTAAACCCTTACCTTCTGTTGAAATGAATATTGCACTTCTTTTTTGTATTGTTTTTTAGTTGGATATTCCAGAATCCTGTAACTGGTAATGCATTAAAAAGCTTGGTGCTTTTCTATGGTAATTAATGAATGGTTCATATATCCTATAACATTTGTTTTTCACATTGGAAATATTTTAAACTAATTTAACAAAAATAATTTGAATATTCAGAATATTTCAAACCTCAGCATTCATTCACAGAATTTGCTTGCAAAAATGATGTTTTGATTTATTTTTCTGAGAAAATATTCATTGATTTTTTTCGTGGCACAAATAGCAATTAGATATCACCTTATAATTTTACTTTATAATAAAGTTGATCACTACAATTATTTGATGTGGCATTTGCCCTCTTACTGTCTCATTGATAATGAGTTTAGTAAAAGTTTAAATAGTTAACTCCATTGTTGTGTTATAAAACGAAGAAATATTTATTATTTTAAGGTAATCAGTGATAATAAGAATATTAACTCTCTGATTATATATACTTCCAGAAGACTGGCCTCTTGGAAAGGCATGAGCTTTCTTGCTTGCTGTATTAAAAAGCTTTCCTGTGAATGTGTGTACCAGGGCATACCCTGTAGTTCCAATCTGCAAACTCTGAAATAACCTGACTTGGTGTTTTCCAAAGATTTACCCCAAATATTCTCTAATTTTATTTTCACAGAAATGAAGTGAGATAGTTATAGTTCCTGTTGTTTTCAATTTAAAACAAAAAATGGGTTCTTTAGATTATATATGACGTAGGATTTTCTTTTATATTTTAGTGAAAATCATAATCCTGGGGAAATAAAAACAAGGATTCCAGAGTCACAGGGTTAGTTTCACATGTCGTATTATCTGTGTGTATTTTGGATTTTCATTGGAATTTTTGCCAGACACTTGGAAAAAAGAAAGTGGTAACATTGCTTAAGAAAAATATTAATATGAGGAAATAATATTTTCTCCCATTATTTTATCTATTTAAGAGTAATTAGTATCATTTAATTTATTCCTAATATTGTGTAAATTGCTAAAAAAAAAAAGTATATTTTTAGTCCCTTAGGATTAGAGCAGACTTCCCTTTCCTAACTCATTTGTTAAACTATGTTTAAGTTACTACTCAACTGATTCTGGTTGGAAAATAATATACTTTAATGCTTGCACATTCAAATCTTATGAACCAAAGGGATTCTTCAGTTTTTACAAAGATGAAGATAGTAGACAAAGCCAAAAGACTTAAGGAAAATAGAAATTTTGGCCATACAATCTTATTCAAAGCACTTATCACTCATTTTCTCTGGGATTAATATCTCATTACAGTAAAACAACCTCATTATTTTTTTAAACTGAAAAACTCCCAGTTTCCCTAGGATATATATTTCTCAAAAACACAAACTAAAGAAATACTTTGTCTACATACAAGTTAGATGAAATTTATTTTTTAAAATATTTATGACTGTAACAGTTCTTTTTAAAATTATTTACAAATTGCTTAATATCTTTGTGAGTAGTAATGAAACATATTGTTAAGCTGAGCTGAAATAACGTATGAAACAGAACCCTTAAATTTTCTTTTATTTCATATGGGAGCCCAAAGACACTCCAAGCTAACACAAGATTGATTTATGTTTATTAGATATAGGAAAGCCAGACAATTAAAATTTGATTCCTGAACATGATCATAAATCATTTGGTCACATCAATATGTTATTAGTCCTGTAAATTTTTTATACTATACGTAGATAAGGAATGGTTGTAAATTATAATATACATGTAAGGTATTTTAATACAGTGCATTTATAATATGTATGAATCTTTTCTTTTCTAAACTTAAACTAATTAACTCATGTATTTTAATCGATTTTTAAAATTAAACATGGTAAGTGGAATTACACTTTGAGCTTGATAATTAGTTTTTTCTCCTGCAACTAGAAAGTATTTTTGTACTGATAGATTCTGAGTTCTGATTTCCAGGGCTTTATATAGCCCATTGTGACTGGCTTACATTTTCAGCACAATCATCAATATCTTCCAGTTCTACCACAGCAGGACTGAAACTTCACTCTTTTCCCTATCAGAGCCGTTACCTCCTGGTTTCATCTCCCCAATACCTGCTTTCCTTAATAGTCTCTAACTGCTCTCTGCCTTAGTCACATTAACAATAACCCCAACAAGCTTATACCCATCAGGCTAAAAATACCCTTCCCTTAATAAAACAGGTTCCTATTAATGTAAAATTACTGCTCCAAACCCTGCCTAAATGATATCTCTCCATGTTTATCTTCCCCTGTAGCTCTCTAAAAGCAGCCCCTGACAACTTAGGTTTGTTTACCTCTGTTCTTTAAGTTGTGTATTTATATACTTATTCTTTCTGTCAAGTTATCGCTGAAGGCAAACATCAGTTAATTCCTATTGGGCACCCTGTTTAGCTGTCCTCACATATGTATTCATAATGCTAAGGTAGGAAATCATTTCATATGTGAATAAAGGTTGACTAAATAACCTACCATTTCATAAGGACACTAAAACACAGAGCAATGAAACCATTCACCCAAAGGCTTGCACACAGCATTGAAATATTTCACATTCTTTCAATAGTTATGTTTTAATGGGATTAGCATTCAAGTAATTTATTCATATATATATTACATGGGGATCCCAAACAATATTCTAACTCTCAGTGAGAATCATTTTCTTTTTGTTTGTTAACAGTTCTAAGAAATATTACAGTTATTTATTTTTCTTAGTCAAATTGAAATGTGACCTATTCTTGCACCCAACCCAGCGTGGCAGGAAATTGAATGCCAGTCGTTTGGGAGAAGGTCCCTTCCATCTCCACAGAATACCCCTTGAGTCTAGGACCTTTCACTTGGCCTTAATGCTACTTGGTCTGGCCTCAGCCTTTGCGGTTTATTTGAGGATGACTCTTCCATCTCACAATAGGCTGAAGATTGGTGTAGGTTCACTCAGTGGCAAATGTGGCCAGGGTCAGAGGTGTACTTGAATTCTTACATCAAGAGGTGCAAACTTGGGAGAAAGACGGGAAGGGAATCTATGCCATTGAATGCTGCCCACTTTTTATTATGAGGAATGAACTTTATAATTGTTTTATCTCTCATTTTTTCCTGTTCATAGTGCTGTGCAAGCAACAAGAACTTAGTTCTTTTTCATGTATGCTTATATTTTCATATATGTTTTACAAATATTTTAAAAGTAAATTTTTAAAATGTTTTTTCCAAAAATGAGTTAAGTAGCACTTCCAGATATGACAGTGGTTATAGTGAGCTAACTACAGTGGAATAATCATTCCTCAGAGAGTTTTAACACTGCTGTTTTCCTCGAGAAGTAAATTAAATAAGAACATTGATGATCTCTAGTTGTGCCTGTGGAAAATATCTTCCAGGTTCTTCTTTTAAAAAAATCAAAGGAAAAAATATGTTAAATCTAAACCTGAAAATTTTAGTTTTTGAGGATTGAATGTTTATGTAATGTTAGAATATTTGCATATTTACAGAGATGAAAATGAATTTCAGAATCCTTTCCAGTTAATATAAGGATAAATTTTTATTCATATATATAAATTTATAAGACTAAATATGCATTCTCGTATATGTATAATTGTATAAAACCACATCTTTATTCATACATATATTTATACATGAAAAAACATTTAAATAATCTGAGTTTAATTAATATATTTGATATGATTATAAGCTTTTTGCTTCCATGGCTTTCTCTCTCTCTTTCTCTGTATTTATCCTGTTTATAAAGGATTCCAGTAAGATTATTAAGACCCACCCTGGGCCATGCCTTAACTGAAAGAACCTCATCAAAAAGCCTTACTTAAAATAGGGTTACACACACAGGAATGGATTCGTTTTACAAACATGATTTTCTGGGTTACTTACAGATTCAAACCACCAGAGCAGACCTCATAGATTAACGATAACTTTCAGCTTCAGGAACAGTTTCACTTTTGATAACTGAAACTCACTTTCAGGTCTTCATTTATTCAACTCAGTTTAATTTAAAAGTTCAACCTTGCATCCACTTATATATTCTTCTCTTCTTCCACTATACACCTCCCATGGTCCAGAGACTGCTTTTGGAAAGCTGGTTAGGATTTCTTCTCTCCCCTTTATGTGGAGGCATTACCTTCTTGTTGCTGGTCTCCTTGGTTATGACCAGGGAAGGTGGGATGAAAGGAAGAGTGATTAGATGCTGCTAAAATAGGGATGTTGATGCCTCTGCCGTGGCAGGTAAACATATCCTGAAAATTTCAAGTATCACAATTTTGAGTTCTTTGGATATCCCTCATGGACATGAACTCTATTTTTTATCTAGACTCTTCACTGGCCAGCTGATTTTTTGTGACAGCTTCTGCTACCACCTGCACCCTTGAAATATTCTGGTACATCTCCTTGATACCAGTGTCCTCTAACCCCAGAAAGCTACACTCTTGAGGAGTTCCCTAGCAACATATATCATATCTATCTGCAATCCTTGGTGTCTACAAGCTCAAGGAAGCATGCATCCTCAATCCTCCACAGGTTGAAATGCCATCTTCCCAGTAACTAATTCCTCTTCCTTCTGTGCCATCATGGGTTGCTTTAGCAAGTCCTCTACCTTTTGCTTTCTCCAAGTGAAAAGCAAAAACACATCTCTATGTTCATGTCTGGCCCAAACTCATAGGACCATAATTTCAACTTTCTCAGAAACTCACTTCCAGCTTTCCACTTGACTGCCTATATACTAAAGAGACTGAATGAGTCAGCGGCTTACTTACCTTGGAATGCAAAGACCATTTCCTCTTCTTCCAGATACACTCAGTGTGGCAGGAAGAACAATGGTCCCACGAAGATGCCCATGCCCTAATCCTCAGAACCTTTGTTTATGTTACCTTACATGGCAAAGGGACTTTATAGGTGTGAATAAGGGTAATAACCTTGAGATGAGAAGAATATCCTGGAATATTTGGCAGGCTCAATCTAATCACGTGAGTTCTTAAAAGCAAATAATCTGTCCCAGCAGTGATCAGAGAGAGACTAGTTGACAGAAGAGGCAGGAGAAATTTGAAGTATAAAATCGACTCATCCAGCTGTTGCTGACTTTGAAGATAGAGGAAGGGGGCCATAAATCAAGGCATATGGGCGGTCTGTAGAATCTCAGAACAGCAAGAAACGGATTCTCCTCCAGAGCCTCCAGAAAGGAATGCAACTCTGCCAACTACTTGATTTTAAGCCACTGAGAACTGTGTCAGATTTCTAACCTACAGAACTGTAAGATAATAAATATGTGTTGTCTTAAACTGCTGTATTTGTGGTAATTTGTTACAGGAATAGTTGAAAACCAATACATTCAGTTTCTACAAGACTTTATATTAGAGACTTCTCTTCACTGGTCAGAATGGCTGGTTTTCTTATCTTTTAATATGTCCCATATATTTATGCCCAGCACACCTATGTACCCAGTTGTCCTCAGATTTGGGGCTTTAATTCAAATACTAAGACAGCAACAGAAAAAGTGCCATATTAGCAGTTTGTTTCCAAACAGACACACATACACACTCCTAAAACTCTTTATTCAGCAGAGATTATACTTTCTTTTCTGCCATCTATCAGGTGCTTAAAATATTTGTCACAAAGGAAACGTCATAAACCAGAAATAAAAGAATAAAAAATTTAACAAATAAGCAAAAACTTCACATGACCTGTAAAAAATAAATGAAACTTACATTGTAAAAAATGAAAAGAAAAAAGGAAAAGAAAATCAAAAGTTAAATACCGGAATATTTATAAAATGTGATCCAGAGATCTATGAATATCAATTTTTTTTTTAAAGATTTATTTATTTTATTACATATCTCCCCTTCCCCCTGCTGCGGCAACGCGCTGAGAGTGGTCATTGCGCAGGTGCGGCTTTCCCCGCTTGTGGGCGGTCTCTGCGTCCGTTCACGGCCGGCGCTTGATTCAGTTCGCGGGTGGCTGGCTGGGCTCCATCCGCGGGCGAACTGCCCTGCCCGTGGCGGCTCTTGCCCTGTCCGTGGCAGCTTGTTGCCCTGCCCACGGCGGCTTGCCATTCTCAAGGCGGTCTGCCCGCTAGGAGAGGTCCCCGGGAATCGAACCCAGGGCCTCCCATGTGGTATGCCGGCACCCTATCCACTGGGCTATCGAGCCAGCCCCATGCATATCAATTTGTGAGCAGTACCATCTCTAATCAGAGCACATTTAATTTTAAAAGAATTATTATTATGTAAATGCATTATCTTTGCATTCATATGAAGAAAATGAAACAAAACAGTCCCAAGGTAACAGGAAAAATCAGTAAAATAATTTTAAAACATCAGTGATAGGAAAAAACATAATTGAATAACAAAAAACTGTTTGGTTAAAAATTAAAATAAAAGGGCACACCTCAAGCATGATCAAAGAGAGGAATATTAAAAGAGATAATCACTCATAAGGAGAAAATTTTAGAAATAAGAAAATGTCATATATACACTTATTTATGATGAAATAAAATGGTGATTTTATCATAAGTTAAATAACAGAACCTGAATGGCAATCACAGTGGGATTGATTTTAACCTTAATTTATCTAAAATAATGTACTCATGAGAAAAGTCCAGAGATTTTTAAAGAATAAGAATGAGAGGAAATGGCAGAAGAATAAATATATAACTAAATAGTTTAGACTGTAAAGAAAATTGTCCAAATGTCCTAATTGAGCTTTATTTAGCAGTAAGCTAAGAAGCTACTATTTTTGATTTTTCATTTATTTAACAAATAAGATTGGGGATGGTGATGCTTTCTGATCTGAGAGAATGAGAGAAGGAGTTTAGCAATTTGACAAATCAGAAGGTCAGTGCGGTTATAGATTAATGAAATGGGGTGGTAGGAGATGAGGACTGAGCTGTAGGCAGGGAATTTCAGGCCAAAGTAAGGAGTTAGATTTTGTTTTAAATACAGCAAGAAACTAGAGGAATGAAATGCTTTGACTTGTATTTTAAAATTTTGATTCTACTTTAAAAATTTATCACATTCATATCTATATATATATGCAGTTGCTAAGTTTCCTATGGACAGCCCTTCCAATTAGCTTGTTGAATAATACCACTTTTCACCAGATGTTTTGCTATAAGCATACAAGGAGAGGAGTAGTGGTAAAGGAAAATACATCTCCTTGAAATAGTTTAAAATTTTCTTCTTATTATTTTCTGCTCAAAAGGCATTCTAAAATAAGCATCTTGCTCGTGATGGTTCAAAAGAGAACAATTTAGCACCTTTATTTTCACTCACAATTAAAATATCTTTGTTTTGTTTGCCTTACAGATAAAAAATTGGTACCATGAAAATTATTGTAAGGCTTTGTTAATAAAGGGAGCAAGAAATAAATGAAAATTCATTCCTATATTAGGCCTCATTTGTTTTTGACATTCCCCATCTTTTGGCAATGATTGTCTCATAGTACATTTTGGAAAAAAGCTTTAGATTTTATTTTAATATTACTTGGTATCTACTCAGAGGGAAAGGCTCTGTTTAGGAATCAAAGACGCAGAAACTAAGCATTTTTTAACAAAGTGACACTGAACTTAAATTTTTCTCAACCACATAAAAGAGATTATATCCTCTAGCCTTGCATGTGTATATGCGTGTATATGCACGAGTGTTTGTTTTTTGGAGTACAAGTGAGTACTGTGAATGTGGCATTTATGCATCACAATCATGGCTAAAAAGTAGGGGCAAACTATGGATTTGTGTATAGGATGCCAGGTAATCTGTTAATTCTGTATGTTACTGAGCAAATGTGGGTTTTTCCGCCAGGTGCGCTTCAGATGGCCAGTTCCTGGGATACCAGGTTTCAAAGCAGGAGTTTATTGCTAGTGCATAGTAAGGGGATCAGAGGGTCTGTTGGACTAAAATCTGACTCCTTGAACTGCAGTAACTCTGATAGTTTTACAGTATCCAAGGACAGGCAGGTTTATGCTTATGTGTACACAGGATGAGATGATCTAACTATTGGGCATGCATAGATTGATTACATGCTTAGTCATGGAAGTTACTGTGCATGTCAGGCGGGACAAGTTTGGTTAGATCTAGGTATGCCTGGTAAAATAGTTTAGGAATTAAGTTAGTTCTGGGCTAACTTGGGTTCCTTCTTTTAATAAATATTAGGGGGTTGTCTGGTGACCATGAGACTTCAAAATTCTAAATCATGATAGGGGGAGGGGGATGCAAATGGAGGCCAGTCACAAGGTTTTTACAATCACAAGATAAAGGTTATCTGAGATCAAGGCTTCTGGATTTTAGTTCAACAAATTTCAGTAATTTTAGGTATTTACTTTTGGCTATTCTACAATATACTAGAAAGTAAAAAGGTATCTATGTAATGATTCAGTAATTATAATCATTTGTTAATTCTTAACCCAGTTACAGGTAAAAATAAGATAAATGGTTGTGGCAGTTTGAGATTAATTTTTAAATCCCCCAAAAAGAAAGATTATATTTGTAATCTGATCTATTCCTCTGGGTTCAATACCCTTTGATTGCATTAAACTCAGCTGAGGGGGCTTTGATTAGATTATTTGATAATATCCCTTTAGGGCTTTGATTCAACTACATCAGTAAGGTACAACTCAGGTTGAGTGACTACCCCACCCCGCCCCCTTGCTGGGTCTGATATAAACGTACACTCACACAGACAGACACAATAGAAGTGAGAGCTCTGTCAATTTTTAAAAAAGATTTATT
>PVKH010050209.1:0-10022 GCA_004027955.1 Chaetophractus vellerosus | reverse complement strand
TTTCCTGGTTAAAAAAAAAAACACTGCAAAATATAGGAATAGAAGGAAAATTTCTGAACATGATAAAGTGTATATATGAAAAACCAACAGCTAACATCATCTTCAATGGTGAAATCCTAAAATCTTTCCCTCTAAGATCAGGAACAAGACAAGGATGCTGTAGCAGTTTGGCAGTTTTATATAGTTATGAATTCCAAAAATAGATATTGGATTATGCTTGTAAACTGGTCTTTTCATCTGGGAATGATATGATTAGGGATTTGATTGGGCCATGTCAGTAGGGTGTTGAGCCCCACTCCTTGGTGGGTGGTGTCTCAAAGATAAAACACATGGAAAAGGACAGAGTTGGAAGGTTTTGAGTTGGAGTTCTGATGTTTGAGTCTTGAGCTGGAGCCCCAGGAAGTAAGAGAGCTTGATCATGAGGAAGGAGAGAAGGCCCCAGGAAAAGAGAAAAGCCATTCACCTGAGAGTCCACAGCTGGCCTTGTGGAGAGAACAAGAAGCTGAACCTGGAGAGAATCAAGCCCCGGGAAGAGAGGAATCCAGGAAGCTGGACACCTCACAGAGTTGGGTGAGGGAAGTAACTTATGCTTTATGGCCTGGTAACTGTAAGTTTCTACTCCAAATATATACCCTTTATAAAATGCAACTGATTTTGCATCAGCACCCCTTTGGCTGACTAATACAGATGCCCTCTATCACCACTCCTATTTAACATTGTTTTAGAAGGACTTACTCGAGCACTGAGGCAAGAAAAAGATATAAAAGGCACTCAAATTGGAAAGGAAGAAGTAAAAATTTCACTATTTGCAGATGACATCATCCTATACATAGAAAGCCCTGAGAAATTTACAACAAAGCTTCTATGACTTACAAATGAGTTTTGTAAAGTCCCAGGCTATAAAATCAATGTGCAAAAATAAATAGCATTTCTGTACACTAATAATGAGCAATCTGAGGAGAAAATCAAGAAAAAATATTTACAATAGTAACTAAAAGAACCAAATAACTAGGAATAAATTTAACTAAAGATGTAAAGGACTTATACAAAGAAAACCACATTACACTGTTAAAGGAAATCAAAGGATTAAATAAATGGAAGCATATTCTCTGTTCATGGATAGAAAGAATAAATATCATTAAGATGTCTATCCTACCCAAACTAATCTACAGATTTAATGCAATCCCAATAAAAATCAACACAGCATTTTTTTACTGAATTGGAAAAACTAACTATGAAATTTATTTGGATGGGTAAGAGGCCCTGAAATATTGAAAAATAAAAGTGAAATTGGAAGAATCACACTACCTGACTTTAAAACATACTATTTGAGAATATTCTCGCTATCCTGATTTTGTGATAATCAGGGTAGGCTAGACATTCACTATAGTAGAAACCATGTATGTGTCCCCAGACCTAGTTTTTCTCCCTAGGTCTGGTTTTTAGAAATCTGGTGATAAACTAAGCCTGATTTATTTTATGACCATCCAGTATGGGAATGGACTGTAATTCTGGGTCTCTTTGGTCAGCTTTGAGGGATGTAGCATGGGGACGGATGTGGCTCAAATGGTTGGGCATCCATCTTCCATATGGAGGGACCTAGGTTCAATCCCCAGGACCTCCCAGTAAAAATTTTAAAAAGAGAAAAGTATAGAAGGCATGTGGGCCACCAGGCCCCATGCGCAGTTTCACTGTCAGGCCCTGCAACAGGTGAGCCCCCAGGCCCCATGTGTGGTTGTGCCACCAGGCCCCACCCCATGAATGGGTGTGCCATTAGGCCCCACAAGCCATGCAGCAAGATGATGACATAACAGGAGAGTGACACAAGGGAGAGCCAAGATGAGATGCTCTGAGAAACCAGGACCTAAAGTGATGTAGGTGGTAGGATACCTCTTTCCCACGTTGGAGGTTCTGAGGATTGATCCCCGTGAAGACAGGAGGAGAAGGATGAAAAGAGAGGGCAGGAAATGGACACAGAGATTTGCCCAGAAAATGGACACAAAAACAGCAAAAATGGTGGGGGGAGGTTAAAATGGATAAAAGTAAATAAATAAATCCTTTTAAAA
This sequence comes from Chaetophractus vellerosus, assembly GCA_004027955.1. NCBI lineage: Eukaryota > Metazoa > Chordata > Mammalia > Cingulata > Chlamyphoridae > Chaetophractus > Chaetophractus vellerosus. The sequence continues at coordinate 7,956 of PVKH010050209.1, read as the reverse complement.
ATGTATAGGGGAGTAAGATACAGACTATTGTTAGTAGTAATAGTTTGATGATGGACTTTCATAATTTGTTAACAAATGTTTCACAACAATGCATAGTATTTGTGGTGGGGTGATGTATGGGAGCCCTATATGATGTTATGCATGTTTGTTTTGTAAGTTCACAATGTTTACTGAATACTTATAGTTTATGTATGTTCATGTAAGAATGATAAAGTTCAATAAATTGTTTTTTAAAAAACCATACTAAAAGCTACAGTGGTCAAAATTGCATGGTATTTGCACAAGAATAAACATGTCGACCAATGGAACAGAAATGAGAATTCTAATATAGATCCTCACATATACAGTCATCTGATACTTGGTGAGGCCACAAAGCCCCCTCAACTGGGAGAGAATGGCCTCTTCAACAAATGGTGCTTGGAGAACTGGATATCCATATCTAAAAGAATGAGAGAGGAACTCCATCTCACACCTTATACAAAAACCAACTCAAGATGGAAAAAAGATCTAAATATAAGGGCCAAGACAATAAAGACTTTGGAAGATAATGTAGGGAAACATCTACAAGACCTTGTAATAGGAAATGATTTCATGAACTTCACACCCAAAGCACAAGCAGTGAAAGAAAAAATAGATAAATGTGATCTCCTCAAATTAAGACCTTTTGCACCTCAAAGGAGGCTAACAAGGAAATAACAAGGCAACCTACATAATGTCAGAAAATATTTGGCAACCATATATTTGATAGGAGCCTAATATCCAGCATATATTAAAAAATCCTACCTCAAAAATAAAAAGACAAACAACTCATTTAAAAAATGGTCAAGTGACTTAAAAAGACACTTCTCCAATGAAGAATTACAAATGACTAAAAAGCACATGAAAAGATGCTCAACATCACTATTAGGGAAATGCAAATCAAAACTACAATGAGAGGCCATTGTACACCCATTAAACTGGTGGCTATTTAAAAAGCAGAGGACTAAAAGAGTTGGAGAGGATGTGGAGGAATGGGAACCCTCATCCATTGCTGGTGGGAATGTAGAGTGGTCCAGTTATTGTGGAGGACAGTCTGGCTGTTCCTCAAAAAGCTAACTATACAACTGCCATATAACCCAGCAATTCCACTGCTGGGTATATACCCAGAAGAACTGAAAGCAAGGACACAAACAAATATATGCACACCACTGTTCATAGCAGCATTATTCACTATTGCCAAAAGTTGGAATCAACCCAAAAGCCCATCAACAAATGAATGGATAAACAAAATGTGGTACATACATACAATGGAATATTACTCAACTGTAAGAAGGAATACAGTACTAACACACACAATAACATGGATGAATCCTAAGGACCTTATGTTGAGTGAAGCAAGCCAGGCATCGAAGGACAAATATTACATGACCTCACTGATATTAATTAAGCAAATTGAGCAGTCTCAGAGAGCTATTGTCTGGAAGATAGATTTATAGGAAATAGGGAGAAGAAGGTTGTGAGCCAATGCCCAAGTGGGCATAATCTATGATAAGGTGGAAGTGCATAGTTGGGCATTGGAAGGGTATGACAGGAGGGTGTGATACTATGGGGTTGGGTGGTGCAGGTTGGCAGTTGGGTAGAGTGGGGAGGGTGGGATAGATGGTCCATGAAACTGGGGGGAGGGTTGGGGGACGGACCAGGTGAACACTGGGGATTGGCGGGTATGTGTTTGAAAGTACAAAGTTGAGAAAGCTCTTGTGTCAATATGACAAGGAAGGTTTGCTGGGTTAGGGTATTGTATGTGGGGTTATTTGGGACAGGGAACAAGGGCAAGATTCAAGGGAGTGTGCGAATGATAATTTTGTCATAATGTGTTCTATCAGTGGGTGGAGACCCACGTAATGAGTGGGAAGGTGCTGGACACCCATTCTGGGGAGGACCGATATGTTCTCAAACAAAGGGCCAAGATTATCTCAAGAGCATGGGTGGTTCCTGATAAGGGAGAACAAACCAGTGTGTCAAGACCTCAGTGTTGTTGCAAGTAACTATGAATTGTGTCATCCAAGGAGTGAAGCCGAGTGGTCGCCATGGGCCCAGAGGGAAGTGGGAAGGTGGAATAGAATTGATCTAACAGGGGGTATTTAGTGGGCAGTGGAAGTGTTCTACATGATCTTGCAATGATGAGCATAGGGCACATTAAATATCATCAAAATTTATAAAAGTGTACAGCCTAAAATGTAAACCATAATGTAAACCATTGACCATGGTTATTAGCTATTTTTCACTATTTGTATATCAGTTGTAACAAATGTACCATCCACATAAAAAAAAGTATTAATAAGGGAGGGGGAAATGGGGGAGAAGGTTGGGTATATGGGAGTCCCCTGCATTCTGTATTTGACTTTATTGTGACCTAAAAGTTCTTTGAAAAAAAATGAAAAAAAGTAAGACACGGTGGAATGGAAGAAAATGTCACTGTACATACAGGACAACAGATATTACAGTGATGAAAGGGAAAATGTCAAAAGAAATTTTAATATTTTTCATTATTTTTTAATATCCCAATTTAAAAATTTTACTTTTTTAGTTTTCTTTAGAGTTTTATATATTTTATTTCTTATATTTAAACCTACCATTATTATTTCATTTTCCTATTAATTGTATTTGGCTGTTTTATTGGCTTCATTTTTGAAGAAGCTTTAGATCACAGAAGGGTTACAACTGGGACAGGGGAGGATCTTTGGAGTGGGGTGTCAATGATGGGGGACACATGGGGGGGAGTTCACCTGGGCATACATGTAAGGTATATAAATGTGTTCAAATGTTCATGGGACATTGTCACAGTGGGTGGAGATTCACACAATAACTGAGAGAATAGTGAATTCCCATCCTGGAGAGGTCTGTTACATTCTCTAATGAAGCAGCAACTGTCTCCCAAGTGCAGGGGCAATATCTGGTGAAGGAGGATGGTCCATTGATGTGCCCTTGCTATTGAGGACTGTTTGTGAGCCTTTGCTCTTGAAATTGAAACTTAGCCTAGTGCTGTGGGGTGCCTAAGAGTTGCCTCCTGAGAGTCACCTTGTTGCTCAAATGTGACTTCTATCTAAGCCACACTCAGCATATAAATGCGTTACCTTCCCCCCAGAGTGGGACATGACTCCCGGGGATAAGCCTGCCTGGCACTGAGGGATTACTACCAAGCACCAACTAGAAATGCAACTGGAAACAGACCACAAATAAAAGGGGGAAAACGTAAAGACAAATGAGTTTATATGACTAAGAGACTTCAAAGTGAGTCAGGAGGTCATCCTACAGGTAACTCTTATGCACATCTCAGCAGGTTCTCATATACTGCCAAAGTGGATACCACCTCAAACAGTGGGGCTCCTGGGTGCTCTGGAGACACCCAGGTCCTATTGTCTTGGCAGATACCTATGGAGTTTGGTGCCTTGCCAGTGGGCCCTACTTTACAGTTTGTGCTCCTGAGAGTGACAGAGTTGGACTCAGTTATGGCTCCCCTACATATGGTTCATCTGTCCCTTCTATTTGAACCTATAGTTGGTGCTGGTGTTGGTAGGTGTATGTCCAAGAGACTTGAATCTTTGGGCTTTCCATGTGCCAGCTGGGCACTGAGCCTCAGCAGAGTTACAACACCTACTCTCCAGTTCATTGGACTCACCCAGGACAACTAATAAGGAGGTGAGGATTGACAACAACTGTACCAAGGAAACAAGAGAGCCTACAGTTGCAAGCAAGAGAGTCACATCCATTGGCTGATGGGATCAAAGCCCCCTATCAATTAGAAGTGGAGTGGACATCACCATCCCAGAATCCTCAGGATTGGGGAATGAACTATGGGCTAGAGTGGACTTACTGGTATTCTACAATAGACTTGTTGTGATTCTAGCAATGGAAAAAATACAGCATTATGTGCAGGCAGTGGCCATTGGAGGCTCTGGGGGAAGGGGGAGGGAAAGAGAGATGTGATGTGGGGCCGTTTTCAGGACATGAGAATCATCATGAATGTCATTGCAATGACAGATATATGCCATTATATATCTTCCCATAGCCTGCAGAATTGTGTGGGAGAGAGTGTAAACTACAATGTGAGCTATGGGCCATGCTCAGTGGCAATGTCCCAGGATGCATTTATCAATTGCAATGGATGTGCCACACTAATGAAGGCTGTTGTTTATGTGGGAGAGTGTGGGAGGTGTGGGGTGCAGAGCACATGGGAATCCCTATATTTTTGTGCACAATTGTGTAATCTCATTATCTTAAAAATTTTTTTTAATATGTAAAAAAAACCTTTCACTACTTGAAGATGACATGAGCCTATACATAGAAAGTCCCCAAAAATCTACAATAAAATATAGGAATCCCCTATATTCTGTCTGTGACTTTTCTGTAACCTAAACTTGGAGGAATAAATGTAAGAAAATATCACTGTACATACATGACAACAGATCTTACAGTGATGAAAGACATAATGTTAAATTTTAAAAAATATTTTTATTTTTTATTATTCCAAATTTATCTATATTTTTTGTATTTTATTTCTTATTTTTAATACTACCATTATTATTTCATTTTCTTATTAATTGTATGGTTATTTTGTTGGCTTCACTTTTGAAGAAGTTTTGGATCATAGAAGGGTTACAACTATGACAGGGGAGGTCCTTGGTGTGGCATATCAGTGATGGGGGATACATGGGTGGACGCTGACCTGGGTATACATATAAGGCATATAAATGTATTCAACTGTTCATTGGGCATTGTCATGGTGGGTGGATATTCACACAATAATCGAAGGAATATCAAATTCCCATCCTGTGGAGCTCTGCAGCATTCTCTAATGGAAGAGCAAGAACCCCTGAGTACAGGGTAAATTATTAGTGAGGAGGATGGGGCCCTTGATATTGATAACTGTGCTTATGAACCTTTAGTCTTGAAACCTTTAGTATTTTAAAGTACCTAAGAGTTGCCTCTTGAGAGCCTCCTTGTTGCTCAAATGTGGCTTCTTTAAGCCAAACAGCATATAAATGTATTACCTTCCCCCCAGAGTGGCACTTGACTCCCAGGGATGAGCCTACCTGGCATGGAGGGATTACTACCAAGCACTGACTAGCAATGCAACTGGAAAAAGACCTTTATCAAAAGGGGAAAGGGTAAAGACAAATGAGTTTGTATGGCTAAGAGACATCAAAGTGAGTCAGGAGGTCTTCCAGAGGTTATGTTTATGCACATCTCATCAGGATCTCATTGACTGCCAAAGTAAATATTGCCTCAAATATTGGGGCTCCTGAGGGCTCTGGAGAGATCCAGGCACTATAGGCAGGGCAGACAGCTCAGGAGTTTGATAACCTGACATTGGGCTCTTCTTTGGAATTTATGCTCCCCAGTGTGGAAGAGTTGGGCTCAGTTGTGGCTTACCTACACATGGCTGTTCTGTCCTTCTATTTAAACCTATAATAAGTAGTAGAGTTTGTAGGTGCACATCCAAGAAACTTAAATCTTTGGGCTGTCCATGTACCAGCTGGACTCTGAATCTCAACAGAGTTGCAATACCTACACTCCAGTTCATTGGATTCATACAGGACAACTAACAAGGAGATGATGATGGATGATGACCATCCCAAGGAACAGAGAGAATCTGCAACTGCAAGCAAGAGAGTCCCATCCATCTGCCCCATGGGATCTAAGCCCCCTCACAATTACAAGTGGAGTGGGCATCACCATCCCAGAATACTCAGGACTGGGGCATGAACGATAGGCTAGAGTGGACTTACTGTTATTCTACTATAGAATTACTGTGATTCTAACAATGGAAGAACTTTTATCATTGATGTGGAGGCAGTGGCTATTGGAGGTTCTAAGGGTAGGGAGAGGGAAAAATAAGTGTAATATGGGGACATTTTCAGGACTTGGGAATTGTCCTGAATGACATTGCAATCACAGGTACAGGCCTTATATATCTTGCCATAACTTACAGAATTGTGTGGGTGAGAGTTTCAACTATAATGTAAACTATAATCCACACTTAGTGGCAATGCTCCAATATGTTTTCATTAATTGTAACAATTGTACCACACTAATGAAGGATGTTGTTAATATGGGAAAATGTGGGAGGGGTTGGGAGTGGGGCATATAGGAGTCCCCTATATTTTTTATGTAACATTTATGTAATCTAAGTATCTTTTTTAAAAAAATTAAAAAATATATAAAAAATAAAAATGAGGGGAAAAACATAGGTGTAGCAGGGGGGCACTTTTGGGACACTGGAATTGTCCTGCATGACATTGCAATGACAGGTACAGGCCATTATACATTTTGTCATAACCTATCAAATTGTGTGGGGCAGAATGCAAGCTATCATGTAAACTATACATCATGGTTAGCAGCAATGCTTCAATATGTGTTCATCAATTGTAAGTAATGTACCACACTAGTGAAAGATCTTATTAATATGGGAAAGTGTTGGAGGGGGTGGGGCATATCAGAATCTCCTATATTTTTATGTAACATTTATGTTCATAAATATTTATGTACATTATCTAAAGCTTCTTTAAAAATAAAAAATACAATAAAATAAAAAGAATTTTTTTAAAAGCCAAAAGAATTCTGGTACTTTGCATCAGCACCCCTTTGGCTGACTAATACAGCATTTGGTATTAGTGGTTTTGAAATACCAAAATGCTAGAATGATTTTATAAATGGGAAAGGAGCATTTTTTTGGAGGAACTGTAAGACACTTGATGGAAAAGGCCTAGATTGTTTTGAAAAGACTATTGGTAATATTATGGAGACTAAAGAAATGTTTGATAAGTACTGAGAAGGAAATAATTATATGTTTGATAGAAAAGGGCTAGAGTGCTTTGAGGAGACTGTTGGTAGAAATATGGATACTAAAAAGACTTTTTATGAGGCTTTAGAAGTAAATGATGAAACTGTAATTGGAAACTGGAGGAAAGGTGATCTGTATTTTAAAGTTGCAGAGAACTTAGTGAGATTAACTCCTGATGTTTTATGGAAGGCAGAGTTTGAAATTGGCAAGCCAGAGCATTTAGCTGAAGAACTTTCCAAAGTAAACTCAGAGAATGTGGCATGGCTTCTCCTTGCAGCTTATAGTAAAATGCTAGATGAGAGAGATAAGCTGAGAACTGAACTGTTGGGCACAAGGAAACCAGAAACTGATTCCTGAAATACCAAGCCTGTGGAAACCAAGCCCCTAGATGGTAGTGTGCCACTTGTATAATTGACTAAACATGGAACTTGTAAATCAGAATTGGAAATGCAGTTATCCAGGAAAGACTGTGGAAAGTCTTACTGTCTGATGGCTTGAACCCCTGCTTCCTGCATGCTAAACCAACAACCTTTTTGAGAGAGCTGTATGAACAAAATCACTGTCAGCCTGGACTAAAATGGACATGCATGGGGGAGATGGCAGGGAAAATGGCTCTAAAAGGAAAATCATGGAAGTTGAGATCTGGCATTGAGATATCTCCTTGGGCCAAGAGAGGAAACCCACCCATGAGTACAATGAGGGTGAGTTTGCCCTGGCATTTGAAGAAGGTGGATATCCCAGCCCCCTCTTCAGGGAGAGCTTGCCACCCAGCCTACCGAGGGAAGGTGCACATTCCCCAAGGATTGAAGAGAGGAAGGTCAACACACCAAAGGTTGTAGAGGGGTGGGTCTGCCCACCATAGATTAGGGAAGGCCAGGTTGCCAATTCACTGCTCTGAGAGGGTTGGGCCTGTAGGCCAGAGATTATGGAGAATGTTGGCTCCCCCTCCCTGTACAAAGGGGGTTGAGACTTGTTCTAGTCAGGGTTCTCTTGGGAAACAGAATCAACACGAGATCTCTGTTAAAAATATAAGATTTTATAAGAGTCTCTCACGTGACCGTGGGGATACACAAGTCCAGGTTCCGCTGGCAGGCTGCAAGCCAGGGGCTCCGATGAAAGACTGATGAAGGGTC
>PVKH010050208.1:0-10023 GCA_004027955.1 Chaetophractus vellerosus | reverse complement strand
CGGCAGTCCCTTCTCCCTCAGCCTTCCTTAGCCCAGCCCCCAGCACCTCCACTTCTCTCCAGCCCCGTATTGCCACCTGCTGTATGGACAGCCTGACTGGCATGTCCTGAAACAAACTCCACAACCCCAGCCTGCCCCCAGCTGTGACTGGCACCACCAACCCACCTGTTGCTTTCCTTGCCCAGCTACTCACTCTCCTCTCCCTTCTCTGAGCCCCAAGTCTGGTAGATCCCACCTCACAAACATTCCTCCTCCCACTGCCCCCACTCCTGCCCCCTGCAGCCACCGGCTCACAGGGGAACCTTCCCCCTCTCTGCACAGCTGCAGGGACCTCCTAGCTTGCCTCCCCATCCCTGCTCTTGCCCTCCCACTATGCCCTCAAGAACCCCAAGCTCTCCACACAATTTGGGGGATTTGTATTTCCATGCCCATGGCAACTATTCTAATTAGCTTGCTAACCAGGCTCTAACCTCCCATTCCTGTGTGACTTGGGGTGGTGCCACAATGCCAAAATGCCTGTCACCCCACATCTACCCACGTGCACATGTGAATTTGACCTGCTCACTATAAAGGTGAACCTCCTCTTGAAGGCCATTTTCATCAAAGCATTATCTTGAGTTATTTACTAAGCTGAGACATTGTGACAAGAGTCATGTATCCCACAGGGTTCTCAGCCTATTCACTGAAAGCCAAGTGACAGGGGACAGTGCTGTCATGGTTCGCAGGCCACCCAAGCCACCCCAGGCAGGGGTGGGTGCAATCCACCCAGACCTACAAGCTTGTGCAAGAGGGTCTCTACAGGAGGCTGCAGCTGCTACTGTTTCAACAAAATATCACCATACCTCTTATTAAATTAACCAGCATTTAATTAATCTACATTGTATTAGTTTTGTAGGCTTCTCCCTAGTCTGTCACTTTTTTGGAGTATTATAGTTTACAAGGGCTAAATGAAGTGCATAAGCTTTTATCTGGTTGTCTAAATAAAAGTTGTCATTAAAAAAAAAAACACAAAGCTTGCTTGTGCTTAGCATATTCCTTGAGCCCAAGACTGTTTATTAAAAAAGCACAACATACCAAGCTCCATCTTAGGGCTAGATGATTAGCCTTTACTAAGACTGATCCGTTTTCTGCACTTTTCTAGGGTTTATAACCCATCTGCCCATACAAAGCCTCCATTGCCTCAACAAATAGGAAAGGACAGCACTTCAGGCAGAAATGCAGTGAGCTCAGATAAAGTCAGGAAGAGCCCTGTGCCATGACTGCTTTGTAATGACAACTGAGTGAGAGCAGTGTGGGTGGAGGAGTGGCATGAAAACCAGTTAGGAAGCTGTTGAGATGAGCTGATCTAGATGACTGATGCAGGGAGGCAAGGTAGCGCTAAGATATCCAGGCCTCTGGCTTGGGAAATCAGCAGAGAGGAAGATGTAATGTTTGAGGGTTAGATTATCAGGTTCATTTTGAAGCATACAAAATTTGAGGTGCCAAGTGGGGCGCTCATGGGGAGCTGTTCAGTGCACTCTTATCTAGGCTAGAGTTGACTTGGGAACCACTGGAATGTAACTGGAGCTCCAGGATGGGGGAAGAGGCCCAGGAAGGCTGTGGAGCTCTGGGCACAGGGAAAAACAGTACTGAGGAGTCTACACAAGACAGGAAGTGTGCAAAGGCCATGGACTGAACAAAAATGGTATTCAAAAGTGTTAATGCTGGAGTGAGGTCAAGAGGAAAGGGCTGTGAATGGAACCACTGGGAAGTACTGGGTGACCATATCAAGGCCAGTTTCAGCAGTGATGAAGTCAGAGGCCAGATAAGATTAAAAAGTGAATGAAAGGATGGAGATTTTTAGATTTTGAAGAGCAATAGAGCTTAGGGAAAGAGGTATGGTCAAGGGTAGATTTTGGTTAATGCCACCGGTATTTTACTAAAGAAAAAAAAAATCAAGACTCAAGTCTGCCTGAGGTGCCCTTTAAAAATTCCTTTGTTATTAAATGCACATTAATTCTATCATTCTTACATTGTCTCAAAAGATTTGAAATTGTTTACAAAACCTTACTTTCACACATATAACCCTAAGAATATACAAGAATTGGCCTAACTCCAATTTAAGTTGGGTTTCTATGAAACATTTCATGTGCACACATATGTACCATATATTTTAAAAACTTGGCTACTTTTCCTAGAGTATCAAAAAGGGGCAGCAGCAGGAGCAATGGAAATGCACCTAAACATAAGAGCCAGAAGAAATGCCAAATAGGCACTCAAAAATGGTTACCCAAATAAGGAACTAGAATTTGAAGCTGATAGCAAATACCTCACATGGGCAGATCTACAGTAGCAGTTAATGCAATGCTTCACAGGAGATTAACTGGATGAGGCCAACCAAAGTTCAGTGATAATCAAGGTTACTTACTCCTGCACGCTAAAGTTAGCAAAGCATTTAAAAATTAGGCTAAGTATCCCAGCTTACTTATCAGGGATCCCAGTAATTACTATACTCCTTAGCTATTAGCTAACACCTCAATCCCAACATAGCCTCAACTATGACAGAAGTTCCTAATTCAATGGGTCACACAGCTCGATACTGAGATGGAAATAATGGTTATTGAGGATAACTCCTCAACATTATATCATTACTTCCAGTTGCCCACAGTCCAGATTTAATAATGCCCCAGCTTCAATCTATTTTTGCCCAGCTTTTGCCTTGACCTGCTTCATGACTAATTTATCAATATCCACAGGTCTAACTTTACTACCCCAAATAAAAAAATCACAGATGAAGAATGAGAGCAAAGTTTTTTATTTGTTCATTTCTTGCATTTGAAATACTCTTCGATGACATCTTTGGCCTGAGATTCTTTGCCATAGTCCTAAAAGAATAAAAATAAAAAACATGATTCCTGACTAACACTTAAGAACTTCACTTAGTTCTTGGCACTAGTTAGAGCAGTTTTAATCACACCATGTGTTGTAGCCATTTTCAGGGACCTTAATGACTTCAGTGTCCTTAAGGCTCGTAGCATGGCTTTACTATTGCCAGCCTTTTTGAAATTTCTGCAGAAACACATTCAAGTAAGCAGAGACGCTGACTGGCTTGAAAAAAAATCTTATGTTCCTTTTCTGATAAAGAAATTGTTTTCAGTCCTGCCGACAGGCTTTTGCTTTTCCTTTTAGAGATCCTTCGTTTAGCCATTTAACTTAGCATCCATGCAAGGTGTGCATAGCTACCCAGCACCATTCCTCATCCCAGGGGCTTACCTTAACAACCACACAACTGCACCCGACTACTTTACGGGGTTTCCCCTCTCTGTCGATTTTACAGAGGCCTACCCATTCGCCTAGTTTCTTGTTGTCGTCAACCTATTAGGGAGTAAAAATGACAATCATAGTTTATTAGTATGAAAAAATGCTACTGACAATAAAAGAAAAACCTGAAAGGTAGCTGTAAATCAGAAATGGTGACGTGGCAGTTTTCCTCACCAGGTTCAGTAGAGGGAGCCAGTTGTCATCATGTACAGCAACAAGAACATCTATATGCAGTCTACCTTATTTTGTTCTATACCATCAAAATTACCATCTAGTTATGCAGGTATAAAATGTTTTTACAACCAGCTTTAGCATTGCCAACGAAATTATAGGCATGCAATTTACACCTGCAGAGCAGAGATATAGACTCAGAAAAATTTGCCCCTTTTTGGTGCACCAATCTGCAACAATCCTCACACTAGTCCCTTATGTAGCCCAACGTTCATTTTGCAAATACACATTTTTGAACCTAGATGGGGTAAATTACCTTAATTAGGTTGATTTGGTGCTCAGCACAAAGGGCCTCCACCAGCTTGACATACATGGGTTCATCACAGTTGGATGCAAGCACACAAAGATGGGCTTGGCGCCTGAAATGCAAAAGGCTACTTTAAGATGCCAAAGCTCATGTCTATTCAACTACTTTTGAATTGTTAAAGGGTCATCTGCACTGACCACACTGGCAAAACACATGCAAGCACACCCACAGGAAACTTGTGCACAAAACCACTTGCACCTTCTTGCTACAAAGCATATCCTTTAAATTCACCCACAGAAATCCTAATCTTCAGTAAACCTTGTTCGAACTACCAGACTATTGCAAATAACTACCAGATAAAAAAGAATTTACCTTTTACTGACCCAGACATCGTATTATGCACAGCATTGCCAAGGTACAAATGGTGCAAAGGACACACCAGGACCTGCTGAAGTACATCCAACAAGGTGAGTGCGATTTCCACTGGATTCAACTGGCCAGTCTACCAAAGTGGATTGAATTTAAATTCAGCTGGTTTGAAAACCTTTAAGATACATTTAAATTCAGTTCACGTAATAATTTAAAAGCATGCTGTTTTGCCAATGTAACCAGCCCAGATAATTTTAGTACATAACTTTACGAATTATTCCACATTCTAATTGATTTCCCTGTCTATATAACAGCTCCAAATTCCAATATCAATGATTCAATTTTGCAAACTGGTAGGAAAAATTCCATCTGTTCTCTAATCAAAATTACTTACCAATCCCCTCAAATCTACAGGTTTGTCAGACTTTATGTTTCACTCATTGACAGAGTGAAGGGGTATCCGACTATGTAAGTCATCATACAAACACTGTAGTATTATTTTATTAAGCGGTCACTCCCACTTCAAATGGGCTCTGTAAATTTGAGTTCTGATACCTCTTCCTAGATTTTTTGTAGAATGTGTGCCATTCACATTTTTGCTAACACCTTTAACTTAAAGTTTTCTTCCTGTGGCTGAAATTTTGTTCCGATTGCAACAACCAACAGTATTGAGACTGAAACACATACTTGTCTAAGGCTTTGGCAGCTTCGCGGATTCCACGTGCGAGGCCATCGTGAATGAGGGCGGTTTTTAGCACCTCTTGTAATGCAGTGTTAACGTCCATTACACCTCCAGCAACAATGCTAAAAAGCAAGAAAACGTACATTTTTATCAACCCAGGAAAGACCGCACCCTAGAACGTCTCGGACTCGGCAGAGCAGTGGCTTGGTTGGATCAAACGCCCTTAGGGTGCCCCACTGGGCAGCACGGCCCCCACACCCGTCCCCCCGTGGCTCACCCTTCCTCGGCCATGGCGGTGGATTACGGGTGGAGCCGAATCTTGAAATCACTGAAAGAAAAACAAAACTCTAATCAACTAAACGATCCCGCTCAGACCCAGAGACCAGTCTCGGATCACAGCCCGAGATTACCAAACCAGTACTCAGCCACCCGCTGTGTCGCGTTCCCTCTTACTCACCCCGAGCCTCCGCCTCCGCGTATCTCCGCGGCGGCAGGGAAAGAGACTGTGCGCTGTTGCAGAACGCTATTTAAGGCTCTTCAGGACCCCTGGGCGCATGTGCACTACTGCCCATGAAAGAGGTGGCTCTCGCGATGCCGGGCCTCGGAACGTCTGTTTCCTAATTTAGGAGGTTCTTGAGTCGTCTGTCTCTGCTCTGTCGCTCTTTGGGGCGTGCAACAGGCATCGCACGGACAGCCCCGCGCGTCATGGGTCCTTACCGGGAGCGGGGCCTGTGGAGGCCCGGAGAGCACGTTCTACGGTGTGCGAGAAGGGACCAGCGCGCGTGGTGTTGTCTTATGAGGACCGTGGGGCTGAGTTCCGGGCTAGCTCGTTTGTTTTACTGTGTAGCTGACCCCGCTGGGCTGGGGCTTGCAGAGCGGTAGGCACTCTTGCTTCGCTTTGTAAATGCCACCTAGTCACTCCAGAAGGCCCTGAGTGTCATTACGTGGCGATCTTCATTTCTGTGTTTTCAAGGAAGCAAGCCATCACGTTTGCTCTACTCTCAAGCACCGCGCAAAGGACGCTTTCTCTGCTCCGGGTTTGCTCGGAAGGTGTTGGTAAAGGAACCCTCCAGCCAGGTCCTTGGTTCTGGTTTCCAAGTACTCGGTTCTAAACGGATGTTTCCCGGCTCTAGATTGTGCCCAGAATTAGTAATCCAGTGCAAAACAGGATTCGTTAAACACAATGTGTTAGGCATGGGGATACGCTCTGGGAGCGTGGAGCTGAAAAAACGTAGTTTTGAGTAATCCGTCATTAATTCGGCATCTCGACTTTAAACCAAAGCAGCATTTTGAATTTGCAGTGCGTGGTTGGCGAACTATTCCCTTGCCCCACTCCCAAAACGAACACATGAAACCCAGCAGAAATAATAGGTACAATCTCTTTTAAAACTTTTTTAGACTACTTTCTACAAGGTGCGGAGCCGGTCAGCAATTATTAAGCACTTAGTGTATGTCAGTATTATGGATACCACGGTGCGCAAGATAATGTCGGATTCAGAGGTGTGAAAACAAAAATGCGTGACATGAGTGTTAGGGAGAGTTGACCAGAGCAGAGCCATAGTGAAATACTAATACTTGATATAATTCAATTTAAGTCTTGCTAATGCTTTCTGATATGCTATTTTATTTGAAATGTGTTAAACTTTGTCTTTTTCCATTCATAACTCATCCTCAAAAATTGTTTGCTTAATTAAGCAAATGTTTGTTGAGCTTTTGCTTTAAAGACAGAAAACGGGCCGCAGGGTTTATAGAGATGAAAAGACATACTTCTGCAGCTCCAGATGCTTGTAGTGGGATCAAGATTTGGGCTAAAGATTAGGGAAGTACCACAGGGGAGGTACAGAATGGCAAGGGGGTGTGAGAGAGGGTGATTGGAAAGGTGAGAGAAAGGACTTAGGCTGATGGCAAAATTTGAAATAGTCTTAGAAAAATGAGAGGATTCCAAACAGGTGAGGATGTGAGGAGAGAGTATTCTAAGTGGGGTAAGGGTGAAGGCAGGGTTGCCTCTTTGTTTGTTTTGGAAGTTATCTTAACACTGTGTGCTTGGTGGGGCGGGAGATTCAAAACTGGACCTCCTTTGTGGGAAGCTGGCACTCAACCACTGAGCCACATCAGCTCCCCACATGTGTACTCTTGAAAGAGAATGTGGTAAATAGTGTTTCAGAAAAGTTCTCATCATTTAAAATTAATGTTAATATAAGCGTTTTAGTAGTTGTCTTTCTCAGAAACGTTGTGGAGGGAGAGGAGGCTGGGAACTTGGTGAAAACTTCAGAAATGAATATGGGGGAAAGAATCGTTTGAAAACAACCTATTTATGTGGGGAAAAAAATGATTAAGAATGTTTTAGCTTGTGCTTTTGTACCCAGTACAACCCCAGCCAACTGAGACGTGGTTTTTAATAGCTAATCTATTCAAGTCTTGTGGATATTTCACCTTAATATATTGCCTTTTGTATTCCTCTCAAGGCTCCCTCTTTAGAATTGGAGTTATATGATACACACACACACACACACACACACACACACACTAGTTATACATCTAGTTCTAACCTGAAAAATGAAGTTAAAAATACACATTCTCCTAGTTTGCTTATTTGAGGTTGTCTCCTCTGAATCTTAGATATTGGCAAAGGTGGAAGACAATACTCTGAGGCTAGTGGTTAGAGCCCCTCTTGTTACCGTGAGCACGGCTATTTCCAATAGAAAGGCCCTTGCAATCTGGTGTCACAAAGGAGCGATGCGTCTCTCAGTGAGAAGGTAATTTATTGTGAGTGCACAAGCAAGAAACTGGGAGAGCCTTCCCAAAACCAGTTCAAAGTGAAAATAAGTGCTAGGGTTTTTATACGAAAAGAAAGGGTAGTTGAGAAGAAAAACAAGTAAAAAAAAAAAAAAAAAACTGATGCCAGGGATTTTGTGAGCAGGGTACATGCAATGTCAGTCCTGCTTTGTGTCAAGTATGTTCAGCTTGTCCTTGGTTTCAGTAGCTAATAAACCAGTTTGGATATTGTTGTGCAGGTACAAGGTCTCCATGGCTCCTTTCTCAGCCAGCTGCTGAAGGACATCAAGCTTTTTATCTCTGAGAAAAGTTACAGATTTACACCATTCTGTCTGGTTTTGCTTTACGATGTTATCTTATTCCTGTTAGCAAAACTGAGAAGGTTTGGTTAATATCCTTCAGGGAACTAAATACAAAGAGTAAGCTTCTAAAATTAGAGTAATAGAAACCAGCTCAATAAGTTTTAGAAATTTCAGAGCTGCTTAAGTGAAGAAATTTTAATAAGCACATTTCCAGCTATCACTCTTAAAACTAGTGGATTGTAGTATTTACATAGTGTACACAAATGTGAGCCTGAAATTCATATGAAAATAAATGAATTCTAAAGTTTGTTTTAGGGACAATAATGGTAATTGTAGATAATTTTGTTTAGCACTTTCTGTGTACTGGGTAATCTACTAAATTCTTAACATGTATTTTCTCCCTTGATCATCCTAGAGACCCTATGCTAGTGCTATTATCATTTAAAAAGTAAAGGGGATATTAATGAAATAATGAAAATGCTCTAATAATGATTGAAGTGATGAATACACAACTATGTGATTATACCAAATACCATTGATTGTACATTTTGGATGAATTGTATGCCTTATTAATATGTATCAATAAAATTGATTTGGCTTTTTTTTTGTTTGTTTTTAAAGTAAAGGGCAGTGGGTGTAGCTCAGGGGTTCATTCCCTGGGACCTCCTAAAAAAAGAAAGAAAGAAAGCAGAGGCTTAGTGAGTTGGCCAAGATCACACACTAGTAAACGTGGGAATTGATATCTGAGCCCAGTCAGACTTCAAAGCCCATGTTCTTAACTGTTAAGCCATTTGGATGATTGCTCAAATATCGGATCACTAAGAATTCAAGAATGAAACTTTATTTTCCTCTTTGGCAATAAGATGACTGGTTCTGTATCACTGTGCTAAAAATGTTGTATACATGCAGAAAGGGGATATTGCAGTGTTAGGCAGAAAAAGAGCAGTGGAAATCTGTGTTTCTGAATCATCTAAGTATAGATGTCAAAGAAGAAAGAGATGTAGAACAGATTAGATGATAGAAAGGATCTTTGAACTGAACTGCAAAAGGCTTACTTGGAAGACCAAAGCTGGGGAGAGAAGCTGGGCCAGATGTTATATCTTGGGGTGGTTAGGGCCAGCTGAGTTGAGTTCAATTCCAGCTCACTTCCTGATCTTTGGCAATTACTTTTCTGAGTTTGTAAAATGGTGATAATAATGCATTTTGCTGCAAGTATAAAACGAGATGGTTGTTTAAAGTGCTTACCACTATGCCTGTGAAGTAATTTATCCTCTGAAGAACATAATAAAATACATGGAAATGTTCATAAATATTATATTTCTCCTGTCCTAAACCACCCAGCACTTAATACAGTAACTTCCATATTGGAGGTACTAAACAAATGTGTACCAAATGAAATAATATTAAAGAAGTATCCGGCTAGATGACAGATTTAGAAAGCCATGTTGATAACCGCTGTCACATTAATGTCTGTTGTGAGTAATTTGGAGACTTTGGGCATCCCAGAAAACCACTTTTTATTTGAAAACTTTTAAATGCCCCTACCTTTGGCAGTAGAGGCTAAATACAATAGGTGGAAATGGGAGTTAAGAAATACTAGAAAATTTAAAATATTATCCTGCTGCAGCTCAGAAACATACAGGTCTAGCCCTGACTTATATAGCATGTAGTTTTTAAACATGCTGAAGAAGAATTCATTGTAGCTGAAGGAAAGTTTTGAGCCAAAGAAGATAGACTCCAAAGAGAAAAAGTAGTTGGTAGGAGGGAATAGAATAAAAAAATTAAGAAAGTAGATGGATGAAAAAGAGGGCAATAGTTTAATAAAAGCTCTAAGTAGTAGCTTGTAAAGTTAAGAGGTAAGGGTTTTAACTGGAAAACTCAATTTGTTAAAGGAAAAAAATAAGGTTGTAGGAGAGAATGGAGCTGGGTTATTATTCAGCCAAGTATAAAGCCCATTTGTGTAATTCTCATCTAAGTTTTCATATGTCTTACTGAAAATGTGTCCTCATCTCCCTGTTTTTAGTGTTACCAGATGCTCCCCAGAGCAATTTGTGTATTTTGGCTGCTAACTAAAGGGCTATTTCAGAATTCATGGGAATTCATACTGAGGAAGAAAA